>JAYMSW010004813.1:0-10630 GCA_036897725.1 Erodium texanum | reverse complement strand
GGGGGGGAAGGCAGGGGGGGCGACGGGTCGTGGGCGTCTATCTCCAGACCCCAGCCGATGAACGACGAGTGTCGTACCCGACCCCAGCCATCGGAGAGGACTCATATCGTCGTCCTCAGAACTGTCATCATTGCTGCACGACGTCGAGCTTGGCCAGATTTGGTCCAGAATTGTTGCCGCAATCCACCATGGATTTGCATCGATAAGCTTCTGGAGTCGGCAAGGCTATGAACACACGGTTCATGTCAAAACTCCAAACCCAAATCGACGAAGAGGAGAAAACGAAGCTCAGATTTGGGTCGAGGTCGAAGCTGGAGAAGACGATCCCAGATTCAGGCGAGCTCAGATTTGTGCCTCGAACAATACGAAGCTCACTGAAAAAGGCAAAGGTCGCCGGAGAAGACTTGGGTCTCGGTGGAGAAGCTCGCCGGAGAACTAGACGTTCTCCGTCTGTCTGTTCATTTTCTTTTGTCTTTTTATTAATGATTTATTTATTTAATGTTATTTAGATTGAGTTGACCGGAGTTGACCAAGGGTGTTTTGGACCAAAAATCAAGAATTTTCTGTTAAAACTAACGTCGTTAGGGTTTTTTGAGCCTTACAAAAAGTTCACCGTAGTCATGTGAAAGGGTCGATAGTTTAAAGTTGTTCTGTGAAAATGGGTCATAGTTTACGGTAGTTTTATGAACTTTTCCCTTATTTCTAGTCTTTTAATTTTTTATAAAAAGATAAACAAAACCTTGAATACCCTAAAGATAGACACTCCTTAAGTCACGGCAACACTCCTCCCTCATTTCTCTCCATCATTCTCTTTCTCATAGAGGAAAATAATTAAATATTTCATTTACTAATTTATTACTGGTGCTGATTTTTATTTTGTATTTTTAGTTGCTGAATTTTAAGTTAGGAGAAGTGAAGGTGAAAATAAAAAGCAAGCCCATCAACATGGAATATGACTATGAACATATTATTCCTCTATCAATTAAAAACTTTTTTATTAAAGAATATTATACTCTCAAGACTTATAATTCCTAGCTTTATGAATTTTATGACTTTGCTGTGAAGTTCTATGTTGTTTGAACAAGATTGTATGATATTTTCTGAATTTGTTATTTTACTATTCAGGCTTATGCCTTGATTCACCTCGAGGCTTACGCTTCGTGAGGCTAAAGGAAAACGCCTCAGTTCCCATTTTGCCTTTTAAAACCTTATGAAGTTTGACCTTTTAAAAAGAAACGAGAACTTTTTTGTTGTTGTTGCAAATAGCCAATACTCTAGTTTGATACGCGGTGGCTTGGACCCATCTGCATGACATTTACATTGCATCAAGTTGTAGGTTGATGGCTATAAATTTCTGCAGCAGTATCGTTCTTATTATTACTAGTATATGCAAAAGAGTTTGAAGATCACAATAGAACTTATTTGGTCTAATGTGTGTTGAGTTTAAGCAAAGTCGATATTACTAAGGTTAACACTTTGCTTCATGTGTTGTGGTGCTTCCCAATGATGATTTGGCATGTGCAAGATCTAGTGTCCTTTTGTTGCAATTCTCATCTTCCAAGTCCCTTGAAACTATTCTCAAATCTGCATATGATGTTTTGTTTTCCATTCTTCTTCACTTGCTCAATTTTCCCTCATGCACTGCAGGTTTACATTGTAAAAGCATCTTCTACTACCAGTCCTGAATGTGACAAGGACATTAAGGATAAAAAGGCTGGTGCTAAAAAGGTTACGAAGAGGGCCAAGATGGACACAAAAGTAGGTAGGAAAAAGAAGTCTAAGAAACCTGTTGCCAGTGAAAGTGATGACTCATCAAGCCCTGAAAAACTCGAGACAGAAAAGGAAGAACACTCAGAAGAAGAAAAGGCAGCTGAGAAGAATGGTTTCGCTTCTCCTTCTAGGAGAAGTCTTCGAAAGAAGGGCGCAACATCTAATGCCGTTAAGCCAGAGAAGACAGAGATAGTGGAGGATGAAGATAAGTGTGGTTCTAGGAAATCTAAGAGGCTTGCTCTAGTACTTAGTAAGAAGTCACTGTAAGTACTATAAGTCATGGTTAGCTGAAATGTGTATTTTGGGTAGTGATGAGGGATTTAAGGTAGCTAGTTCATGCAAGGGCCAGTTTGTCTGAAAGCCTTTTTGAAAGGTTTATTTTGCATAGATCACAACTGCTTTTGTATTGAGCTTTCCTCTTAACATACATTTTGCTTAATTTATGTTGAATGCTATCAGTAATAGCCTGAATTTACAACCTGCGTCTGGACGAATGCAACATAAGTATTGTAATAGCTTCCTATTGCAGATCAATGAGCTCCAAGAATAGAATTAGAAATCAATTTGCAACACCATATAATGAGTTCTACTGTCTATGACATTCACATTACAACACACTCTGCTATAATTTCCACCCAAGTGTAACTTTTTACGGACAACCTACCTACCTGGGAATAATGGTGGGAACAGTTCCACTAACAAGATTGCTACCAGATACATCATCTAAAGACACGTAAAGATTCTTCATTGTAGACGATGAAGATGAAGACACTGCCTTTCCAGGGTCAGTGCTCACCGAATCTGGGGTTCGTGTATCGGATTCAGGTGTCATCAGCCATATGTTCTCAAGTTCCCTCACCACCTCTGCCATGGAGGGCCGCTCGTCTGTCGCATCTTGGCAACACCTCAGAGCCAATGTCATGAACTTCTCTATGCATTCTGAAGGGTACGATCCCATTTGCTGATCGATCACTGAGAAGATCATTCCAGATTGATGTGCTATATTCACCTATTTATATTATGCACCAAAACTACACATTACTTATGGATCGATGATAACAATGACAATAAGAAAGGGGTATTTAATGGAATCGACTAAATTGGGTTTTTGAGGGTACTCATAGCTAAATTGGATCGAAGTTTTAGGATGAATCAAATCAAATAAGATAGTTGGATGACTAAAACATAAAATGGGGTTCAAGTAACATTTGCAATGGATCAATGGTAAAGGCTAAGAGTTTTTATAATTACCTCTCGAACAATGTTTTTGCCATGCTTGATTGGATGCATCCCAGTCAAGAGCTCCAAAAACACAACACCAAGGCTATAAACATCACTCTTGTCTGTCAATTTGTGAGTTAAAAAGTACTCTGGGTCAAGGTAACCCTGCAAAATCATTCCAATGTATACATTGAATAAATTTGTTGAATGCATAATCCTCATCATCAAAACCGAGCTTCCATTATGTTTCCTACTTTCCATTGTTATACGAATATGCATTGGAATAGAGTGTGAATTATACATATAAGGAAATGAAGAAATTAAGAGTCTTACTGGAGTCCCTTTTACAACAGTAGAAACATGATCAGGCAAGTTTCCTTCAAATTCTGGAACAGGGGCAAGACGTGAAAGTCCAAAATCAGCAACTTTAGCAGTGAATTTGGAATCCAACAATATGTTTGTGGCCTTGATGTCCCGGTGGAATATTGGAGGATCTGCTTCAGTGTGAAGATAAAGGATGCCCTTGGCTGAACCTAGTGCTATTCTATTTCTCATTGCAAAACTCAACGGCTCTTTAGTTTTGCCTACAGAATTTGGATAAATCAAAATACAAATCTTATGTTTGTTGGAAAAATAAAATCAGTCACAATTTAATACACATTAGTAGTTCAAAGGATTTGTACCTGAAAGGTGATCTCTCAAAGTTCCATTTGACATGAACTCATACACCAGCATCTGTGTGCACGATTGTACATTATCAACACAACTAACATTGGCACTGTAATTTTATTTTGAAAAAATATATATATATAAAGGGATAATCCCACTCAACTACCCCTACGTATACACTATTCTTAACTAACTACCAATAAGTTTTTGACAATAGCCTTAAGTTTTCTTAGTCTCAATTTACCCCGATTTCATAAATGTTTAGATGTTAAACGACAAAAATGTCCTCACATGTCAAAAGGGGTATTTTTGTCATTTCACACCCGAACGTTGGGATAAAATGAGACTAAAAAAACTTATGGGGTTGTCAAAAGTTTTTACAACTTAAGAATAGTTGATTAAGGGTAGCTGAGTCAGATTATCCCTAGAATAAACAAAAAAAAAAAGAATTACCTGTTCGCCTTCTTCATCACAAAATCCAAGCAAAGACACAAGGTTACGGTGATGTAACCTAGACAACAATTCTATTTCTGTCAAGAACTCCTTCTCACCCTGTAACGATCCTTCTTGTGCACGCTTGATGGCCACAACCGTTCCGTCCGCCAGAGTGCCTCTATAGACCTTCCCATACCCACCTTGCCCAACTTGAGTGGAACTATCAAAATTGTTTGTAGCTTGGGCCATTTCTCCATAGCTAAAACTCTTCACACCTTCAATCTTAAGGGATGCCCTTGATGCTGCATATAATACCCATGATTTTTAACAATAAATTTCAAACAGATGTTTTTCAATAATGTTTGAAGTGGAACAAGCACATGCACAGCCAACTCCTAATGCCAGAGATTAAGGTCTTAATGAAGGGTCATAGTAATATAGTAAACCATCTTATTGTGATAATAATGAGGTACTTACCTTTACGTTGCTTTGAGCCTGCATGCTGCTTCTTTAAATGTAGTCTCAAGATAAGGAGAGTAACAATAGCAGACAACGTAACAGCACCTGCAATAGTCCCTAGCACTATGCCGGCTAGCGCACCCTTGCTTAAATTAGATTTTGGGGAGGATGGAAATGCTGCCAAATTAATGAAAATAAATCAGGCCAAGTTTCCACAATACCCTTCATCACATGCATGCATAAATGGAAAATGGGTAGGATATCCTCATTTACAAACCCTGTACTATACCGCCTTTGCAAACATTAACTGCAACCGACCTTTTGTTGCAGAAACAAACTTAAAATGTTGTACTGCGTTGCAACTGTTACAACTCCGCCAATTTGGGCGCAGTGACCAAAATGCCCCAAACGATTTTGCATGTACTAACCGTTGGTTTTTGACAGCAAGGGTCGTCTATAGTTTGTTGTTGCAAAAACGCGGATAGTAGGGGGTTAGTATATGCAAAATCTTCAGGGGCATTTTGGGTAATTCGCATCAAAATTAACGGTGTTGCAAAAGTTTCAACACAGTACCAAGTTTTACGTTCATCTCTGCAATAAAAGGTCGGTTGCAGTTAGTGTTTGCAAATGCCATATAGTACAAGGTTACGTAAATTGGGTTATCCCAAATGTATATTGTATGTAGCACAAATAATACATGCATGAGGTCATAAAGTGCAAATGGTGTTGATTTGAATCAAGGAAGTGTTAGTGGTAGTTTATGGCTGTGCATCAAGTCATGTTTCAGCAAAGATCTATGACAAGATATTAAAAATAAACAAGGGTTTTTTTTTGAGACAAACCGTTCCTGTAAGGATCCAAGAGGTTGAAGCCAAGAAGCTCATAAGGGCCAAAGATGTCACTATCTGGAATAGTCCATCCCGTGAACATGCTCATTATTCTTCGGACCTCACTTAAGTTGAAAGTAGCAGAACTGTTAACATCAACATATATTGGGAAAAACTTCAAGTTGATTTTGAGTCGGGGACCTTCCTCCCAATCAATGGAGCCAATGTCCAGCTGGTAACGATGCAATTGGAGGCCACTGGTGAGGTAATCCTCAAACATACTCAGGTATGGAGGAAAGTCCCAAAATCCAGGACTTTTCAACCGGTAATTAACTAGCAGCGGAGCAGCACAGAAACAAGATACAGGATTGGTTCTAGAATATTCAAATGGATCTGGACATGCTTGAGGTGGACACTCATCGGTTGAGTTTGTTGGACCCAGGAATTCATTTTCAGTCTCATTCTGAGAGCCACAGAACTGGACAAAGTTGGCATTTGAGCATACAGGATTGCCTTGAAGCCTACAAATTATTTGGAGCAGTTAATGATCAGAAAAAAGGTAGCGACATCTTAACGAACAAGTAATGAAACATACCCAACAGTGACATTTGGTGGAGAGTTTGTACTGCCTGAAATATTGGAAATCATATTGTTCTGGAAATCTCTGCAATATCAAACAAGCAGATGATATTTAAACTCTGATGCAAAATAATTCCACAATACACACAGAGGTGAATCTTGTTTAAGTTCTTACAGCATAAGTCTTTCTGTGGCATTGAAAGTTCTATTTTGCCAAAGGTCCGATGAAATAGAGCCACTCAGTGAATTGTTTGCCACTGATCTGCACAATGTAAATAAAGCTATTTACTTAAATATAAAGTTCAAATTCTCACCACTATATTAAGTTAAATAGCAACTTCCCAATCTTTGTTTGATATCGAACAATGAGAAGAATTTGGAAAACTCACAATCTCTGAAGCTGAGGAAGTTCCGAGAAGTAGGAAGGAACTGTTCCATTAAGGTTATTGTTGGAGAAGTCGCTGCACACATTGCAAAATATTAGAAATAAAAAATGTTGGCATCATAGACTACAAGATATTCCAAGACTTAAAAGACACAGATAATGGTTAGGGATAGCTTCAAGTTAAACCCTGCATCATGTAGGCGGTCCAAAAAAATGAAGAATCTTACATTGTGGTGATATTCTGAGCAAGCTTATTCGTAGGTATAGTTCCATTGAGCTGGTTTGAACTTAGATCTCTGTAAGGAGCAAATAAAATCTTACTCAGTTACGTGAATTGGAAGGCCCATTTTTCATCATAAAATGACTAATTAAACATAAACTTACAGATAACCAAGGCCCGGTATCCTGCTCATGTCAGGGATTGGTCCTTGCAAGCTGCAATTTCTAAGACTCCTGACAAAGACAAAAAATTGACACAATTATTCTTAATCTATATTAAAAAGTACCATAAGAATTTGAGCTTATTTTTAATATGCACTTACAACTTCAAGAGCTTAGACATGTTGGTATATGAATCTGGAATTGTGCTCCCATCAAAGTGGTTATTGTCAAGTTGACTGTAAAAATTTAAAAATAAAAAACGGAATTGTTAGAAACTCAAAGTTATATTACTCTATGAGAAGTCATACAGTATAAGTAGGAAGACAAACACTATAAGCAAGTTTGGCAGATTCGCGAACTCCGGGGGAAGATAACCCGACAAGTTGTTGTTATCAAGAAGGCTGCAAAAATTAACTTAATTAAAAACTACAAATGGGCATGTATAAAAGCACCATGATTTTGATATAGAAGGAAAAGGCCAATTTAAAACTTACAAGTGAACAAGACTTGGCAATCTGGATAGCTCAGGAGGGATCTGGCCACTGATCGAATTGTTGTTCATATGACTGCATCAGTTGGGAAAAAGGGGAGAAAATGATTATAAACATTAGCTAAATAATATTTTAAAAGATGCTTAGTACTGCATTAGTCTTAATTATGGCGGGAACACACTTACAAATGCTTGGTTTTGTTTAAATTTGCAAATGATGTAGGGATAGGTCCTGATATATGGTTCTGATCAATTTGTATCCTGTCCAAGTTAGGAAGATAACCCAACTCTTCGGGCAAGGGACCTGTTAACTGGTTCCCATTCAGGAGCCTGAAAAAAATAATTATAAAAGATTAAAATGTGAAATTGCAGAATATATAAGTAGCTTTACATTGTCAATGCTAAGAACAGGTATACATAATCATGTGACAGAAAGAAGAAGATAAACTTACAATAGTTCCAAAGATGTAATATTTCCTATCTCCTTTGGTATACTTCCAGTTAGGTTGTTCCACATAAAATCCCTTTTGGCAACACGTATACGGAAAAAATATATCAGCAAGAACAGAAATCAAACTAGGAAACTTGAAAATAATAATAATTCAAATGCAGGTTCTTTTTCTATATATGAAAAGGTTTCATGAATTTTTTGTCCTCACAGTATCGTCATGTAAGATAAGCGACCCAGCTCAGGTGATAAAGTTCCAGAAAGATTCATTCTTAGTAGCTGCCTGCAAAGAAGCAAAAGGTCAAACAAAACACCAAAAATAACACTCAGGAAATGAATAGTCATTGAAGTCTAATAGTCCAATTTGTGAGCATATCTGACAGTGCTCGAATTCTTGGCCCGGTGGTCAAAGTTCATACGAAATTTAACTCTTCAACCAAAAAAAAGAAGCAAAACAATAGGTGAGATATAATGAATGATCCTGTGATTTGTGAGCGATGAAGGATTAATGACCTATCAATCCTATGACCAAATGGGAAGATCATATATGCTCTTGTATTTTACACATAAATGAAGAGGAAAATCAAGAAAAGTGAACCTAGATCACATCACGTAGTACATTAGAATGAATTAAGAATCTTACAGTTCCTTAACATGGAGATACCCGTCAGTTTGGGTATCATTGAAGCACAAAACTCCAGTCCAATTGGAAGTGCAAGGGTCGCCTCGGTTCCAGTTACTTAGATTTTTATTGACATCAACCAAACTTTTCTTGATAGCCTTGAGAGCAGTCACTGCAAAACAAGGTATAATGATTAGAACCAGTGGCCTCCTTATAGCTACTACACTAAGTTACAGCCCTTTCTTGCAGGTATAATGAAAATTGAGAACTAGTAAAGTAAAGTGGTTTTGTGATTTAGGAAATTGAAAGGGGACAAGTAAAAGAAAACCTGAGTACCTTCCACAGGATGTGTGATTGCATTTGAACCTTGGGCTCCAACAAGCAGTGAAGAGCAGCTGAGCCATAGAGACAAAGTGAAGAACAGAACTAGGAAGCAGCTTCTTCTTGGGAGAGGCATCAAAACAAGATTAGCAGAAAAGTTAATCATACTTGGTTTTGTACTATCATGACCACAACACTCAATGAACAAAGTAATTGGTGTTCAAAGCTAAGAACCCAGAAACTCAAAAAACAGCAATCACAAAGAATCTGAAACAGACAGGTTGAGAAATTGAAACCCAGAAATGAATAAACTAAAGGAAAGCAACAGACTATGAATAATGTAATTAAAAATAGAGAGGTGGGAGATTGAAAGGGAAGAAGCAGACCAATCCATGTGTTGTGGTGTGTTGATACATATCTGACCAAGTCATCTCCCTAGAAATTCAATGCTTGGTAACAATGTTGCTGTTTCTGCAAAAAGGAATTGATGATGGAAAAATTGGGTGCGGGTTGGTGGTTGGTTTGGTTGGGCCATTTGAATCACTCACTATATTTAATTGGTGCCTTGACTTTCCTTTTCTTTTGTTTCTGGGTTTGGCTTTTTAGCCAAGGTCAATGTAGTTGGTTTACTTGGCTCTTTCACACAAGCTTTTTGAATATATAGACTTATGAGAGTTCAAGTGAAATTTGAATACCAAGTAAAAACTAGAAACACATTTTCCACCTAGGCTTTCATTTCTTTAAAAATAGGAATTCCTTTTTTGTAGCGTTGAATAAAAATTCGATTAATCATTTGATATCATTTTTATGCTTAGCCCATAATGGGTGCCGCTTATGTACCGATTGCCCCGCCTCCAAGGACCAAATCAGCAACCTCCACAGATAGAGCCTATCGATATCGGAGTCGTTCTAGTCTGATCCTCCAATGACGGCTTCATGCAGAACCTATCAGGCGCTCCGGGTGATCTGGAGGTTTTCGGTATGAACAATTGGCAATGGAAGAAA
The DNA here is from genome assembly GCA_036897725.1 of Erodium texanum. NCBI lineage: Eukaryota > Viridiplantae > Streptophyta > Magnoliopsida > Geraniales > Geraniaceae > Erodium > Erodium texanum. The sequence continues at coordinate 1,018 of JAYMSW010004813.1, read as the reverse complement.
TGTCTAATGGTGTGGAAAAGAATGTACACACAAAGTGATCAAGTCGGCCCGAAATGATGCTTGAAGCGGTTGCCTTATAGGATACATGATTCTAACATGCATTTTTTTTGGTGTTTCGAGTTCGAACAATGACATCAATGTTATAACCAATTACTGCTTTTCGCTGATGTTGTTTGGGGCGAACAACCTCCTATTTGTTACACCGTCAACAATCATGGGTACACTCATGATTACTACTTAGCCGATGGGATATACTCTCCTTGAGCTGTGTTCATGAAGACAGTACGTGAACCGATCACTGCTAAACAGAAGACCTTTGCACGCGTACAACATAGTTGCATAAAGGACGTGGAACGAGACTTTGGAGTTCTCCAAGCTCGATTCAAAATAATAATAAGGCCAACACTTTTTTAAGACTCAGCTACTGTCGGTATTATAATGAAGGCTTGCATCGTGCTCCACGACATGATTGTAGAAGATGAATGAGATAACTATGGAAGTCAGATCGATTACGAGGACGACATCCTGGACTCTTCCACTTCTATGTCCGATCCGCCAACCTTCCATTAAGACCCGCCTCAAGAATTTATAGTACTTCCAGGTCAGAGGACAACTACAATTGAAAATACTACGACCTATCGAGCACTACAACGTAACATAATCTTATTCAACATATGTGGCACAAGTTCGGTAAATGTCGTAATTCGCATCAAATTGTGTGTTCATAAATTATTAGACTTTATCTTCCTTTTTAATCTATTGTAATCGTTAAATTCGTTTTGCTTTGTATGTGTATTATCATTTTTAAATTAATAAAAGTGTTGCCCTCGCTTGTGAAAATTTCGAGCCACTGGGTCCCAACCATATTCGACACGTAACTGATGACGCGAACTAGACATCAAAGATAATAGGGTTAATTATACATGAATATCCTAACGTATACTAGATTTCATTTGCATACCCCAATACTTGTTATTGCTTTGACGGGTACCTAAAGTTTCAAATTGTATCATCGTTA
>JAYMSW010004812.1:0-10630 GCA_036897725.1 Erodium texanum | reverse complement strand
CAAAAAAAAATTAAAAAAGTTGGTTTTAATTGAGGGGGGGGGGGGTAATCGAACGGAACCGAGTCTAGAAGTTAAGACTCATATCATATGATTCATTTATAAGGCTCGAATATGACTCGAATTCGAAGAACAAGCTCAACTCGATAAAAAATAATCAAACTCGATCTTGGTTCGATCCAATTCTTTTGCATTGTAATATAAATGTATATCTCCTAAAATTCACAACAAAAACCTTTGAAATAAACCTAAATTACTTCAAATCAAATGTTCTAATTAGCATAAATGGTAATAGTGAATGTATACAAGATAATAAGTAAAATATGAAGAAGAAACAGGTCTAGAAACATATTAGAATCAAGCTCATATCCTGTATTTGTTGAAGTCATCTTATAATATATAAGATGGTATGAGCAGAATGAGATATACATGGACAAGTTGGTTTGTGATTTTTTGTCAGCTTATATAGATAAATTACAATATAAAATAGAGAGACAAGTCTGTAGAATCAAACTTATGAAATTCATATTATAATTGCAGTCTATTGCCTATTTTTAATTGTTGAGTTTGATAGTAACAACTAACAACCATTGAAACATCAAATTTGCATATTAGAATTATGGTAGTATTTAGTTAGAGATACAATGGAACTAAATTTAGATGTTATATAATTTAATGTTTTTTAAACAAAAACTATAATTTAATGTGTAGTCTAAAACTTTTAGATTTTTAAAGATGAAAATCCATCCAAAATTTTGAAAACATTTAAACATTATGTAATTATAAACGAGTTGGTTTACATATTTATCAAACCTAAAAATAATATTTAAGTTCGACTTGTTTATTAAACAAGTTTAAACTTATGTTTAGATTGGATTTGAGTTTGATTATCACAAACTAAATAATTAACAAATCAAATTCGAACAACTCAATACAAATTTTACTTATTTATAACCCCACGTCTTAGGAAAATATATCTCCACAATATCAAACAAATAATTAGATAGTCTTAACAGCCATAAGCATGCATATATATACAGTAAAAGAGTGATTGAAGACATTTATTTTATTGAGTTAAAGAATTTTTTTTTAAACTGTGTGATGAACGAAAAAAATAATTCGTAAATTCCAGCTCAGTATAAACTTGTCAAAAACTTATTTATTTAACTTTAAATATTGAGCAGTCGTCTCTCCATCTTCTTCTCATCGTCCTCTCCCATTCCAGATCTGTCAGTCTCGTTGTGGTCAATCCGGCTTTCCCTGTCACCGTCCGCCCTTAAGCTCTGGTCAGTTTCGTCTAGATTTGCTTTGGACCACCAGATTAGCCATTGAGCAGTCCGGACGTCGTGCTTCCCGCTTCCCGATGATTGTTTGAATTGTGTTGATGGAACAGTGTCTATTTTGATGTTTTTATATTATGTTATGGTTTGTGTTTTTAGTTAATAATGTGTCAGCTTCGGTTGGAATAGATGCACATTTATTGCGTCTTATTAGGTCTAGTTTAGTTTACAGCAGTGGGCTGCAGAAATTTTGTTCCCACCACATCTAGATTTGTGAGGATTATTGCCTTGATCGTTTCAAAAGTGGTCATGTATGTCTCTTCCTGATATATAACATATGCGGCAATTTTTTCAAAAAAAACTTAAATTTTTTTTTTTTTTAAAAGTTTCACTTTAACATTTTAAGAAGTAGCTTGACCTACCAAAAGATATTTTTTTTGGTGATATTTTCAAGAGATATACAAGTTATTCTATATATTTTTTTTTACATGCATTTGTAAAACTATCTAACAAGTGGGCCATTTTTTTCTCTCTTTTAAATCAATCTAATTTCAGAGTACAAATTGACCGATTTGCCAAGTCTAATTTATCATTTATGTTTGATGGCAAAATTAAGAGACATAAAAAACATAAACAATATATTCTCACGTTCTTCCCATTTTCTTTATAATATCAATTTTTAGTATTATCAGATTCATCAGTTCTATGACGAAATAATTTGATAGGGAAGCAATATTAATTGGCTACACATAAGCCCTTAAGGATGGTAAAATGGCTAAACACGATATAATCTTATGTGCATAAACTTCGACACAAATATATTTAGAATAGTTTAATCTATTATATCAGAATTCACAAAATAAAGATTTTTGTACCAAGTTAGAAAAATATATTTTTGAGATATATCAATATTTTTAAAATTTTAAGATGAATATATAAAACATAAAAATAGGATCAAATCAAGACTATGACATAAAAAAAAAACTCGTTAAAATCACATTGTTGTCATCCCTAATGGCCATGGACTGTGGTTCGGTTGTCGATGAAACACATAAGCTATACAAAAAAAGTAAATCAGAACTCTAGATTAATTTCTATATCCTAGAGATCATCACCCGATCCTCTTTCCTTAACAAGTCCAACGAGGTTTCCGCAAATAAAAAAGGCGATAATAAATAAATTTTCATTGTAATAAAAAAACACTAAACAAGAAACCACACTCTCACACGACTCGGCATTGGCTTCTCACGCGCCATCCGCTCTCTGCCTTTAGCTCCGCATACGCGAAACCCGAGACCTCCACGTCGGACCAAGTCAACCATATATATATAAAGCAACACACAGAACGGTCCTCTCCGAAACCTCAACAAACCAAACGGCCAAACTTTTTCCGTTGAAAACTTGACAGTCAATCCACAGCTCAGAGACAACGGAGAAGACGAAGACGGTAACGAGCAAAATCTCGGGGACGAAGATTCTAGAACTCGCGAGAGAGAGAGAGAGAGAGAGAGAGATTGGTGCTTAGAGGAGGAGGAGGAGCATGGCGGCGCCGTTGCCGGAGGTGCAGCGCGGGGTAGGCGGGGGGGGGCCGGAATACTCGGGCGATTGCGGGAATCCTCGGCTGTTTCCGATTCTTCGTCGGCGAGAGCTTGCTTGGAGGGGGAGGGTGAGGAGAAGTCGCCGATTTTGTTCTTTTTGTTCTTCCACAAGGCGATTGGGAACGAGCTCGACGCTCTTCACCGCTCCGCAATGGGCTTCGCCACCGGGCAGCGAGCCAATCTCAGGCCGCTGGTGGAGAGGTACCGGTTTCTGAGGTCAATATACAAGCACCATTCCGATGCTGAAGATGAGGTGAAATTGCGATTCTCTGAATGGATATACTTACATTGTATGCAACCATGCTTCCAGTTTCTTTGACTTATGTGATTATGATTGCATATACACGAGCTGCGGTTATGTATATTTGGATTTGAAACATTTGGTATGTGTTTGTTTTTGCTTAATTTGGCGTTGACTTTTGGTGATGAAAGGAATAGCAACATGAGAACTGGAAATCTGATGATTGGTGCTGAGAGAGCTATGCATAGCCATAAATAGTGTTCTACTGATTATGTTACTGTCATGTCTGAATAAATATACTGAAGATTGCGTAGAGAGAGTAGGATAATCATGGGATAATTTGATGAAAATGGGTAACAGTAAAAATTAAGATTTTGCCATTGCATTTTCTCTTCATACAGCTCTTCTATGTAGGTTTTAGTCTGGACTTGTTTGTTTGCGTTCCTTGTTTTTCACAAGTTAACTTTTAGTTACTGTATGATACTGACTAGCAGAGATACCCCGAGACTATGCTCTTAACCTTGTTTCTTCAGATGCATTGAGTTCTCTTGCAATGGAAGGAGCAAGCAAGTCCCCGAAATATGTAACAAATATGTCTAATGGATTCATCTTTCCTTTCTTTGTTTCCTATTAATTCTTCTGGTTGAATGCATTGCTTGCTTTGATTGATTGAGTGAAAGAGGCCTACCATCTTCTTGGTGTGTCTTATTTATTCCTCTTCTTGTGTGACAACGTTTTTTTTAATTTCAAACTGACTAGCATAGTTTCCTTGAAAGAGTATAGTGGTTTTTTTCTTAATGTATTTCAGTGAATTCCATTTCCGTAACAGCTAGTGCTTTGATATAATCTATGTCCAGGAGTTTTAATATCGGATATTTGAAACTACAGGTTATCTTTCCTGCTCTAGATATACGAGTGAAGAATATAGCACGAACATATTCCCTTGAGCACAAGGGTGAAAGCCGCCTCTTTGATCACTTGTTTAAGCTCCTAAGTTCTGATATGCAAGGTGATGAAAGTTTCCTGAGGGAGTTGGCATCGTGTACAGGAGCTCTTCAAACATCACTTAGCCAGCACATGGCAAAGGAAGAGAAGCAGGTACTGCTGGTTTCATTCCCATCCTTTGAGTAACTGTGTTATGGAGACCTGCCTGGACATGTTAGTTCATATCTCTTTGTATTTTGCAACACAATTGAAATTGTTGAGACTCCCAAAGAAGTTCTTTGTATCCTTGAATGATATGACTTTTTCTCAAATCTTTTCTCAACCATTTTAGGTCTTTCCCCTGCTTATTGAGAAGTTCTCACTTGAAGAGCAAGCATCTCTCCTCTGGCAGTTTCTATGCAGTATTCCTGTAAATATGATGTCAGAATTCCTTCCATGGCTTTCATCCTTTGTTTCAGATGAAGAATATCAAGATATGCAGAAGTGCTTGAGCAAGATAGTCCCAGAAGAAAAACTTCTTCAGAAGGTGACCTTTAAATATAGTCCTTGCTCTGGATTTTTTTTGATGTATGTTGTTTCGTTCATGTAGCTGACTGTAACTCTCTTTCTGAAGGTCGTCTTCACCTGGATGCAAAGCAGAAGGAATGCTAATGTAGTTGCAAGTTACAAGGATGATTGTCAAGATCAGTCTCATACAGGTTGTAGTGATACATTATTAATTAATCCAAGGGAGAGAGTAAGGAGTTCATTTGAGCAGCCAAAAGCAGGGAAAAGGAAATATTTAGAGTCCATTACTCATATTTCTGATGGCAATGTGGAATATCCAATAAATGAAAAATTGTTTTGGCATAATGCTATTCTTAAAGATTTGAAAGAGATAGCTGAAGAGGCAAAGAAGATACTACTCGCTGGAGAGTTTACCAACTTATCTTCTTTCAATGAAAGACTACAATTCATTGCTGAAGTTTGCATCTTCCACAGGTAAGATGTCACTTAATTTATTTGTATCCTATATAATACATGACAATTGTCCCTTAGGAAGCATTTCATTTGTGGATTGACTAAGGTTGTGTTCTAGATTATGATAGTCTGGTAAGATTCTTATGTTTGGTTTGTAAATTAAATGACATCTTATGGTAAAATGCTGATTTTCTGGGAGTCACATGCTTCCATGGTTCTTTTCCCATCTTCTATATCTTGCAATTTCTCTGGTTGCAGTATTGCTGAGGAAAAGGTGATATTCCCTGCAGTAGATAAAGAAATTTCCTCCCAAGAGCCTGCTGAAGAAGAAAGGCAACAAAGTGAATTTAGATTTTTGATTGAGAGTCTACAAAATGCTGGAGCAATTTCTACTTCAACTGCCGATTTTTACGGGAAGTTGTGCTTGCATGTTGATCAAACAATAGAAACCATACAGAAGCACTTCTACAACGTGGAGTCACATGTAAGCCTTCCTTACTGACACAATAAAATCTCTTATTTTTTCCTAGGGATGTTTGGTACACTGAAGTTATGTAGTGATTCAAGCACTATGCCAACGCTCTTAACGTAATTAGAAATTAAGTTGGCTAATATAATCTTGTTCAAATAAATATGGCAGCAACTCTTGTGCCTTGTTTATTCAGCATTGTTGCATGTCTAGCGAGAAACCTGGAACATCAAACATCCCTTTGGCCTTTTGAAGTAATCTTGTATCTTCCTTCTGCATGCAGGTTCTACCACTTGCCAGAAAGCACTTTAGCTTCAAAAGGCAGCGGGAGATTTCATATCAAAGCTTGTGTCTAATGCCTTTGAAATTGATTGAGCATGTTCTGCCATGGCTGGTAGGATCATTGACTGAAAATGAAGCCAAGAATTTCCTCACAAACATGCAACTGGCAGGTTCAATATTTATTCATTCCCTGTATCATGTATGTTTTTGGCTCATAATGTATATATTATTTCTAACTTCAGGATAATTCTTTTGCTCCAGCTCCAGCTATTGACACTGCTTTGGTAACACTCTTTTCTGGCTGGGCTTGCAAGTGCCGTAGCCAGTGTGTCTGTTTGTCCACAAGTTCAATTGATTGCTGTCCTGTGAGAAAGTTCGCAGACATTGAAGAAACTTTTCAGTCATTCTTGGAATGTGCCTCAGCACATTATAGCATAGACAACAGACAAAGTGTTGAAGTAGATAACAATGAAAGAGCCGTCAAGCGAAACACTTCTCAGTCATGTAGAACATGCAATGCATCTAAGTTTACAGAAAGTATAGAATCCAATGAATCATCTTGTCAAGATCAGTCTTGTTGTGTGCCTGGTTTAGGAGTAAAGAGTTACAATCCAGGAGTATGTTCTCTTTCTACAGCCAAGTTTCCCCGTTCATTGTCCTTCAACTCCTCTGCACCATCTCTTAAGTCCAGTCTTTTTATCTGGGAAACAGATGGTAGGTCTTCTGATACAGGCTGTGCAGAACGACCAATCGATACTATCTTTAAGTTTCATAAAGCCATTAGTAAAGACTTGGAGTATTTAGACGTCGAATCTGGAAAGCTTACTGATTGTAACGAGACAACCCTTCAGCAATTTACTGGGAGGTTTCGCTTGTTGTGGGGCTTATACAGAGCTCATAGTAATGCAGAGGATGATATAGTTTTCCCAGAATTGGAATCCAAAGAGGCTCTGCATAATGTGAGCCACTCATACACACTGGATCACAAGCAGGAGGAAAAATTATTCGAAGACATATCATATGTTCTTTCCGAGCTTTCCCAGCTTCATGAAAGCTTACAAAATGGCAAATTGACCAATGCTGACTTTTCTGTTGCATATAACATGCTAGCTACTAAACTTCAAGGGATGTGCAAATCTGTTCGGGTGACCCTGGATGAGCATATTTTCAGGGAGGAACTTGAACTTTGGCCATTGTTTGATAAACATTTCTCTATTGAGGAGCAAGATAAAATAGTTGGGCGCATTATTGGGACTACAGGTGCAGAGGTGCTTCAGTCAATGTTGCCATGGGTAACATCAGCACTTACTCAGGATGAGCAGAATAAAATGATGGATACGTGGAAGCAAGCAGCCAAAAACACTATGTTCAATGAGTGGCTTAATGAATGCTGGAAAGGAACTCCAGTATCATCTCCAGAGACTGATAAAAAAGAAGCTACTCTTGCTCAAACAGGTATGTTCAACCGTTTCTAGTAGAAATATTGAGCTCTTTTCGCTTGTGTGGGAGAAAACTTAGCTTTGTTCAACTTTTTTTATTGTAGACACTGATCGTTTAGATATCTTGGACCAAGGCGATCAAATGTTCAAGCCTGGTTGGAATGATATTTTCCGTATGAATCAAAATGAGCTTGAGTTAGAGATCAGAAAAGTTTATCGTGACTCAACCCTTGATCCAAGGAGAAAATCATATCTTGTTCAGAACCTGATGACCAGGTTAGCTGAGTTCTAATGCGTTCATTCAAACAACCTTACATTGTTTCTATACTTTCAGTCCCACACCAATAACTGGTTAGCAATTGCTACCACATTTTTGTTAATTGCTTTCATTTCTCTTAGTCAAGGTCCTCTAAATAATCATTAGGTGAATGTTTCATTACAGTCGCTGGATAGCTTCTCAGCAGAAATTGACTCAAACAACTGGAGAAACTTCTAATGGAGACCATGCAGGGCAATCACCATCATTCAGAGATCTGGAAAAACAAGTTTATGGTTGCGAGCACTATAAAAGGAACTGCAAACTTGTTGCAGCTTGCTGTGGCAAATTGTTCACATGTAGATTTTGTCACGACGAAGTGAGCGATCACTTAATAGATAGGTATGTATAGATATTAAAAAACAATAATATTTTCACTTGCCTTCAGCTTTATTCAAGCAGTCGCTCTGTGATGAAGTGAAGTCATTTTATTTTTTTAACCATTGCAGGAAAGCAACATCAGAAATGATGTGCATGCGTTGCTTAAAGATTCAGCCAGTTGGACCAGTCTGCACTACACCTTCTTGCAATGAATTCCCAATGGCCAACTACTATTGCAACATATGTAAATTCTTTGACGATGAAAGGTACATGAGTTGCATCATTATCCACTTTTTTTTGTCTAACTTATCTATTACCGGGAAGTCTAATACACTTCTGAATATTCTGCCTTGAATGTGCCTGGAGGATCAATTTTACTCCTCTAAAAGATTGTTCAAGTAAAATATCAAGCTAAATATTCACTTTGATACATGGGTTGTACCCATTACCTTGAGTTTGAGTGTGACTGTGAGACAGTGGTGATCATAAACCCAACCTTTTAAATTTTGTGCTCATGAAATTTTATTTATCAGTGTTATCTGTTGCTTAATTCAGGGCTGTCTATCATTGCCCATTTTGCAATTTATGCCGCGTTGGGAGAGGTCTTGGAGTCGACTTTTTTCATTGCATGACATGTAATTGCTGCATGAGCATGAAGATGGTGAACCACAAATGCCTGGAGAAGAGTTTGGAAACAAACTGCCCTATCTGCTGTGACTTCTTGTTCACATCTAGTGCAACCGTCCGAGCTTTGCCCTGTGGCCATCACATGCATTCAGCTTGCTTTCAGGTCTCTATTATCTCAACCTTTTGTTTCCCTTTTATCTTACTCTTTGATAGAATTTCGGATAATTGATTGAATCTAACATCACCTTTGCTTTGTAGGCGTACACATGCAGAAACTATACCTGTCCGATTTGCAGTAAATCCATGGGAGATATGGCTGTAAGTTGACATTTTCAAAATCTCTCAGTACATCAATCCACATAAAAAAAAAGGAAGGAAATCTGACTCAGCTGTCCTTAAAGTAGGCACCATTCTCCACCAACTAGCCCTAAGTTAAAAAAGTTTTTGACAACCCACCTCATTCTACCCATATCCCGTCAATTTTTTGTGTGAAATGATGAAAATACCTTCATGGAAAAATAAAAGTTGACGAAATTAGGGTAAATTGAGACTAAAAAACTATGGATAGTTGGTTGAGAATGGTGTGTACTTAGGATAACTGAGTGAGATTATCCCTAAAAAATCAGCATTGCTCTTTTCAAGTTTCAGTTTCAACTTCAATTCTGAGTGGTCAAACTAGGTAGATTCAGGAAGTAGAAACCATTTCTAACTGCAATTTCTATAAACCTTCAGGTTTACTTTGGAATGCTTGACGCATTGTTGGCTGCAGAGGAGCTTCCCGGGGAATACAAAGACCGTATGCAGGTACCTAAACCTGTTCATTGATGATATATACGCTTCCTTCTTCTTTCTTGCAAAACCATTCTGATCAGTGTAATGGCGATTCGATTCAGGATATTCTGTGCAGTGACTGTAACCGAAAGGGAAGCTCACAATTTCACTGGTTATACCATAAATGCTCAACTTGTGGGTCTTACAACACCAGAGTCATCAGAGGTGAAACCTGCAATAGATGACACAATCCAAGAGTTAGCTTCATTTTTTGTCCACTGTTAGTATTTACATGATCATCTAAGATTGTTCTTGTTTTTCACCGTCCATCCATTACATGATGAGATGAGTAAAGTTACAGAGTTGGTATATGCTTACACATGATGCAATTTTCCACTGAAAGTGATTTTTTTTTCTATAGCCACAGGCCAGAAATAGGTTTTGTACATGTATTTACACGTATGTAATAGATATGAAATCGTTGGTTTCAATCTATATATTTTTGTTTATTGTTGATAAACAAAACATTTCCAAATCAATTCTTTTCACCTTGTCGTTTTTATTCTCATGCTGGTATTCATGGCTAATTCGTATGAATAAATATTTACGATTCTTCCAAAATATGATGTTAAGTGGGTTGAGATTTTGATTTGGTCTCAGGTGTTGTGAGAATATGAAGTGATTATAGTTCACAATTGTGTACTATATGTTTACAATTGAGCATTCAAATATACGTACAATTCAATGATTACATCAATATAATAAGGTTCAATAGATTGAAACCTATAGTATTTTTATAAATTCAATAATCATATACATTAAAAAGAAAAATTGAACGGAAATGTTTCTCTCTTTTATTAAAACGTTAAACAAACATGATTGTTCATCAATTACGGAGAAGAGTTTGTTTTTTGTCCGAATATATTATGGTCATTATAAATTCGAATTGTTACAAATAAAATGTTTACATTATGTAAAAAAAAAGTTTTGGTCCAAATTTTGATTATTAGAAGAGAAGTGTTGTCAATGTATGTGAAAATACATATAATATGCAGAAAATGAGGAATTAGAAGAGAAAATAAAAATAGGAAAAACTCCGCTAAAGCACGTTTCCAACCAAACGTCAAAAAACCGCTTCTTCCTCCAACGTTGTTCATCACTTTCTTTTACTACTCCTTCCTTCGCATATTATATATTTCCCGGCGATTTTCAGGTTCCTCTCCCGAATCAAATTCTCCATTCCCTTCTCTCTCTCTACTCTCTTCCAATCAAACTTAAAAAGAAACCTCATTTTCCCGGAAACCAAACACCCAATAAGAATAAAAAGGAAAAGAGAAAAAAAAAGCTCGTCTCTTTCTCTCGTTTCCACAGCTTAGATAGTTGT
>JAYMSW010004811.1:0-10633 GCA_036897725.1 Erodium texanum | reverse complement strand
GGTGGGTAAATACCATCAGTTAAATAATACGGAGATTTGTACTTGTTACTGTTCACCGTATAGCGCACCTCCGGTGGATTCCCTTGAATGACTTCCATGAACAAAGTCGATTGGTTGAGGATATTGATGTTGTTGTTCGATCCCGCAACTCCAAAAAACGTATGTCATATCCAAGTATCCTCACCAATAACAGCTTCCAACATGATGGTTGTCCTGTCATGATCCCCGTGTTGAAATTGACCTTTCCATGCAACCAGACAATTTTTCCCACGCTAGTGTATGCAATCAAGGCTTCCTAACATTCCAGTGAAACCTCGTCATTCATCCACACACACTATTTTACAAATATCTCTCTCGTTCGGCCTCCTTAGGTACTACTCTCCGAAAATCTCGATGACGCCTTCACAATACCTTCTCAGACACAACATACGAATAGTTGTAGTGCATTTTTGATACAGAGGAAAATCGGGCTTACCGAGGGTGTCAGAAACTTGTACGAAGTACGTATCATGAACCTCCAACTCCTCCTTTATGCGAACAAACAACGCCTTGCTCATACGGAAACGATGACGAAATTGTTTTTCAGTGTAAATCGACGGAGTTGAGAAGTAGTCCGTTGTGAGTCGCGCATCTCCTTCTTCACAACCTATATCTATATATGTTCGGGTGTGATCTCTTCTGTTGGGCCGGCGTGACGAACCTTCACATCGAACAACACGTTGTATTAGCTTCTCGTCCGCCTCGAGACTATTACGTATGTCGTCATACAATTTTTGACACAATCCTCTCGCCTCAACTCTTTTTTACGCTCGAAAACCATTGAATGAAGCAACTAATTTGTTTGAGTGATGTAAGGAATAGTGTGAGGTTGAATGGTGTATTGTTGTCCTTTTATAGGCATTTTTGATGTCTAGAAATGATTTTTTTTTTAATAAAATAGCCGTTAGGATTCTTTTTGAAAATTTTTAGACACGTGTCAACGTGTGATTGAGCCACCTCAGTGAATCCATGCCACATCATCTTTCGCCTGAAGCCCGCGGTCAAAAACTTTCGCCTAATACAACTTTCGACTAATTAGTCGAAAGTTATGCGAAACAATATAAAAAACCACTTTCTCCTGACTCTCGCCTTTGCCTCTCACCTACATTGCAGGTGCTCTGATGATCTTCCTCGCCAAAAAAAAATTGTCGCGGAAAAAGATTGGGTAGGGAGTGTTTGTATGATCTGATGTCGTTTTGTCATGGACTAGTCATTTTTACTTCACGACTGCATTCATGTTGTCTTTTTTACTTCACGACTATGAGCAGGCCCGACCTAGAGTGTGGGACAGCCCAAAACCCGAATTAACTCTAGTACACAACATAAACATGCATTTATTTATGTGATGAGATTCAATAAAAATATTTCTTAACATACAAATAAAAATAAAAATATATCTTATTATTTATGACTAACAAAAGGAATAAAAACAACTACAAATTAAGAAAATTTCATATACTTCCGCAAAGTCCTAGCAACCGCTCACGATCAGACGCGAAATCGATAAACACATACAAGCTTGCATCACGTTTCTCCATCAATTCTATCGACGAAATCAACAAACCATAACAATTTGCAATCATTAGAACAGAAGAAGACATCATAGTGAATTACTTCTACATAAATAAGGTTGACTCCTACCTATGCCTGATACACCAAAAAAATTAGTGGAACAAAAAAAAATCAAACGGTGAGATCGTAATCCAAAATCAAGACACAAATATGTTTCTTCAGCTATTAGATTCGGGAGCTCCCTATAATAGTAAAGTCCGACCTGAGCTCCAGAACATAATAGTGAACTTTAATTTCAGGATAGTAAAATGTAAATTGTCCATAATAGAAGATAGTAAACTGCAATTTCCCCTACATTTTGTTTTGTTTTGTATCATAAGCGAGTTTACCTAATTTGAACGATAATTAATTTCGTTTGTTTATTTGTCCTATCTATGATCAACTACCATGGAGACATTATAATAGTCCCAATGTCATACTTGTCAAATCATAAAACAACATTATTTGAAGCTGATGAGATCCACTTAGGCACTACAATTATGGGTAGGCAAAGTTTACTTGAAACCGGCAAAACCAATCGGAGCCGCCCCACCCCCGATCGAGGCCGGCTTAAAAATCTCACCCCCGAACACGGTATCCGATAAAGTCGGTGAAATGGGTCTAGGCACCAGCGGTTAACTGGACCGACCGAGGATAAGCCCACTACACTTTGTACAACCGACATCCACACCTCCCACCTTAAATCGTTGTCGATCTCATTCATATTCGCCGCCACCAAGTTGTTCTGCACATCAATGAAGATGAAGAAAAGTGAAAGGAGAATATGGGTTGGGTTTACAGTATATGTTGCTGGACTTAGTACATTAAAACTTGGGTTTGACTTATTCAGTCCATCTTCCACTAATCCATCATTTATTGAGTCCAAATTAACCTAAACATATGTACAATATATACTCATCAATCGAAAGACAAATTCTCCATGATCATGATCGTCCAATTATTCATATAAATCTAATTGAGATTACAACTCTTAACATAACATGTAGTCTTATTTGTTACATGTGGATGACAATAAAAGTATATTATTCTTATTTATTTATTTTTTGAACCACAAATACAATAATTGTTAAAATAATGTATCACAAAGGGTACACCATATAACTACTGATCGCTCGAGGCAGACACTATCAGTCGAAGCTGGCACTCCTTACTAGACGTAGTTGGCATAAAAACCGACCACGTAGTTGGCACGCAGACCAGCAGAGTCAGCATCAAAGACAGTCTAAAACTGGCACTAATAATCAGCCAGAGCTGGCCACAAACTTAAACCTACCTAAATACATAACAAACTAATGTCTACGTCAATACTACCACAATCGTACGAACCTCAGGGACTCAGACTTCTGGACCTCCCCTCCGTGGTCGCTCGCGCCATCTTTCATATCTGGGCTGCCCGATACAGGCACCCCATACCCTTCTAAGCTCAAAAAGAGCTGACAGCGATCTGGCAATTTCCTCTCACAACAATCGCTTCTATGTGGATAACGACGACAAGGTTTAAAATGCCTGGATCTGGGACTCGCGGGGAAAACTGACAGCGTATCGGCTGAGCATCCGACAGACCCCGTCGACCTCACCGACGGAACCACGACGGTGCTTATCTTGACTGGTAGAGCTGAGATGGTGTGGTGGGGTGGGGAGGGGGAATGACTCACCAGCTCGGCCAAGCCACGACAACAAGAACTCCGACATGGCCTTGCCACGACGAGCATATATAAGTTTAACACTATTTACAATTATTCATATAAAAATCTAAAGGAAAACTTTTTTTTTTCTCCATTAAACATAACTGATGGTTGCAGCTTAACAATATTTTAAATACTTGATCTATGCCACTTACATTAAAGTTAAAGTCGAAGTTCATAAAGATGTTTTTTTTTTTTTCCCAATTATTTACTTTAAACTCCATCGACAATATTTGTCTTTCTTCTATTCATTACTATGTGTATATCTCTCCCCCAATTTCAAAATCTTCATCTTCAATATTTTTACGAGTAAAATGAGTACCAAAAGAGTGAAATTGATGTATCAAACTGGTTGCTTTCAAGAAAAAAAACAAAAAAACAAAGGGTCGATTTCGAAATTAAACAATATTTTTACACTGATAAATTAGTCTTGTCTGAATAATGACTCCAACGGCTACATTAAACATAACGCCGTCGTTTCGAGCACAGAGAGACTACAACCTTCTTTCGTCATGCCAATCAAACGCCAGAAAGCCACGTGGCGATCGCTAAACCGTGCTGGACCAGATGCGGCTACTACTAGATGTAGCTTAACAAAACTTCAACCAGTATTTATAAATTTATCCATTTGATCTTTTAATTATTCACCAATTTTTGGGGGGCAATAGAAGGATCTAGAAACCCTAGCGAACTCCATATATACAACAGCTCCTTCGCTCTGCTTTTCTCAATATCGCACTATCTGCATAACCCTAGAGAGCCTCCGATTTCTTCTTTCAATGGCGGAGACAACCGAGACCTTCGCCTTCCAGGCAGAGATCAACCAGCTGCTGAGTCTTATCATCAATACCTTCTACAGCAACAAGGAGATCTTTCTTCGCGAGCTCATCAGCAATGCCTCTGATGTGCGTTTTTCTATCTCTTTCGTATTTCTTTTCCCTCGTTTCGAACCAAATCGGCCATGTCTTGTTCTTGCACCTCTGCTTGATCTGTAGCAATTTATTAGTTTATTTATCTGTTGTTGCTGTTTATAGATTGGTGCTTGATCTGATTTTTTTTTAATTTGTCAGCTAGGATTTGTTGATTTTATTATTGTTGATGTATTGGATCTGCTTTGCGCCAGTGTTTAGTGTAGTTTCTTAATCTAATTTCCGTCTGAATCGGCTGGGTATAAATTACATTTTGCTCTTTGTTACACGATATTTTGTTTGTATGTATAGCATTTGGGTTTCGTTTGCCCAGAAATTTTATAATAATGTGATGTTCAAGTTTTGTTTTGCTTCTTCGATGTAAGAATTTATTGACCTGAAAATTTTAAAGTTTGTTGTTAGTGTTTATTTTCTGTTCATGAAGTGTATTATTGTGAATAAGAATTAATTGTCTGTTAACTGAGAAGATTTGAAAGTGTGGCTTGTTAGCTTAGTCAGATGTTAGTATTGATTACTGTTTGAAGTGTATTGATGATTGTTCAAATTGCCAAGCCTATTTTTTGTAAATGTTGTCTTGCATGCTGAATTGTAAACCTAAAATTCTGATTATGTGTGTTGATCTTGAATAGGCCTTGGACAAGATTAGGTTTGAGAGTTTGACAGACAAGAGCAAGCTTGATGGGCAGCCTGAGCTCTTTATTCACATTATCCCAGACAAGGCCAACAACACCTTGACCATCATTGACAGTGGTATTGGCATGACCAAAGCTGGTAAGTATTGTGCTCAATCTTTTTTGGGACTAATGGTTTATTGTATTCTGATTTGTAATTGTGGATTTGTATCCTGAATCCAATCTCGTTGTTTTTCAGATTTGGTGAACAACCTTGGTACCATTGCCAGGTCGGGAACCAAGGAATTCATGGAAGCACTTGCTGCTGGTGCTGATGTGAGTATGATTGGTCAGTTTGGAGTGGGTTTTTACTCTGCCTACCTTGTTGCTGAAAAGGTCATTGTCACCACAAAGCACAATGATGATGAGCAATACATTTGGGAGTCCCAAGCTGGTGGGTCTTTCACTGTCACCAGGGACACCACTGGTGAAGTTCTTGGCAGAGGCACCAAGATTGTCCTTCACTTGAAGGAAGACCAGCTTGAGTACCTTGAGGAGCGTCGCTTGAAGGACCTTGTCAAGAAGCACTCTGAGTTCAGCTACCCAATCTCCCTTTGTATTGAGAAGACTACTGAGAAGGAGATATCCAATGATGAGGATGAGGAGGAGAAGAAGGATAAGGAAGGCAAAGTAGAGGATGTTGATGGAGAAAAGGAGAAGGAGGAGAAGAAAGGTCGAGTCAGTTCTGGGTGCCGCGTTTTCCTTCCTCAGCTTCGGAAAAGGATAAACAAGTTCAGTTTCTTGTTTCCCTGAATTTTTGTTTAGCTGAATATATATTGGTGGTTTTTTTTTTGTTTATTTATTATCCGTGAAACCGATTTTGTAGAGAAGCTCCTCAGCTGGTTTCACTGCTGAAAGAGATGAAGGAAGGATTGGACGTAGTGAGGGCCAAGGTCCAGGCTTTGACAGCAAAGGTGAGAATGATTATTTATTTTCTTAATGTTAAAATTGTTCAAATAAATGGGTATTTTTTGAAGTTTGAAACTGTGGAGTAGAATGAGAAAAAGAAGAAGGCCATGATATGAAGATGCCCAAGAAGTGATATTGAGAAAATTCTTCACTGCAAGCAAGAACAGTTTACCTTTTTACTCCAAATTTGCTTTTTGTTGGTACTGTAACATAATTCTCTAGTGAGTTGCTACTTTGCTAGTTAGACACCAAGAATAGAACTACCCAGTCAGCTTTTGCTAGGCTGTTTACTACTGCTAAATCATTGTTAAACACTCATTAGCATGTGAGATTTTAGTTTCAACATTATCCCTGCCTTGTATATTAGGTGAAGGCAAATCAATTTTCGACTGCTGATGGGATGAGCTATCTCGAAGCCAAGCATTTGTTGCTTCTAAACTATTGCCAATCAATTGTGTACTATTTGCTCCGCAAGGCTAAAGGTCACTCGATAGAAGGACATCCTGTTGTTCGGAGCCTTGTGGAAATAAGATTGTTTTTGGAGAAGGTCAGAATCCTTTTCTCCTTGGTATCCTACTATCTAACCAATCAACAAGTCTTATACCTTTTGACATATTTGTGATAACAGATTCGGCCAATTGACAAAAAACTCCAGTACCAAATTCAGAAGGTTACAAGGGTTACTGCAGGCTCAACAGATGTAGCAGGCCCTACTGAAAAGGAAGCAAATGCACCCCAAAAAACAGAAGATTTACTGAGCTATCGCCCAAACCCTGACATGTTAGTTAGCAAAACAGATATGACTAATGAGGTAAGTCAGGTGTAAAAGACATGGACTTCTTTGCTGGCATGAAAAAAAATTTCTATGTTATTTCAAGAAAAGCTTATTCTGTCTTGTGTTAAAGCTTGTATCTATATCTTGCAGGATGGTAATGGTGTTTATCGACCTCCCAAATTTGCCCCTACATCTATGGAGGAAGATAAGATGTCAAAACAGGAAAAGAATGATTTGAGAAAGGAGAAGGAACTTTTACGCCGATCTAAGCAGAGTGCTTATGTGAGAGAGCTGATGGATGATATGGAGGGAAGACCTGAAGAGGTTAGTTGGGGACTTCTTTTCTTGTGATATTAGATTAGGAGGTCCTCACGGGGAGCTTCTGCTTGATCTTTCATATTTGGTGGGTGAAACACAGGTCAGGGAAGTTATTGGAGCTGAAAGTAGAGAGCTTACTAGAGATAGAGAAAAATGGGAAGAACGCGAACGGCGAGAAGAGGAGCTTTTCACTCGTGTTCCTCTTACAAAGATGGAGAAAAAGAGAGAAAAACGCTTGAAGAAGTCAAGAAATGGGTATGTTGCAATTCAAACTCTGGAAGTCTTCATTTACACTGAAAACACTACAGTTCTTATACGTGCATGGGTTGGCTGACTGTTGTTGATTTGTTTGTATCAGGTTGGATGATCTGACTGAAAGTTTGTACGATGAAATCAAAACCTTACCAATCGGAGATGATCTAGACAAGCAACAATTCAGCAACGGTAGCAGCAAGATGGGAAAACTCAAGAAACGCAAGGTAGTATAATACACTTTTTCTGCATCTGATTAATGTACAATATACATCAACAGGTGGTTTATGCTTAAAATTATGGATACCATTTTTTTTTGTCTATCCGCAGAGGAAGCATTGAATTGAAGAATGACTTGCTGATGTTGGCTACAATTTCATTTTGAAGCTGAATGTGAGGCTTGTGTTCTGGGAATTTGTTTTTGGTAGAGAGAGAAAAAACAGATTTGTTAACAAGTTCAGCGGTAGAGAGAGAAACTTGACATGTGGAACAGTTTTGTTGATCTCTTAAGGGTGCTCCAAAATATTTGGTGTTTTGTAATTTTTGCATTCCAATCAGACAGCAAATCTATAATTGCATCTGCAAATTTGGTGTAATTGCAACCCTGTAAAAAAATGTTACAAATCTTGTTTTTTTATACATTTCATGTTTCGATGATTTAGATTTCATATTAATACATGATATCAAAGGTTGACTCTTATCAAGACGTGATACAAAGAAATTATCGTATAAAAAAATAAATAAATAAGTCATGGGTATTTCAAGATTCTCTTTATCATATAAATAAGAAAAATCCCTCAAAAATAGGAAAAATGGAATCAATCCTTCCTTCATCTCTTGCAGCAGTGAAACCAGTTGAGGAGATTCTCAGCTAAATCGTTTTCACGGATAATAAATAAACAAAAACAACCACCAATATATATTCAGCTAAACAAAAATTCAGAGAAACAAGAAACTGAACTTGTTTATCCTTTCATCTTGGAGACCGTTGTCCTTATAAATTTTCTCCATGAATTCGAAAAAACGGCAAGGACGGTGATAGAGAAAAGCAATGCCGGAATTTTGAAGACAGATAGAGAAAGCGAAAAGCAAAAGCTAAGGAAGGAAAACGCGGCACCGAGGACTAACTCGACCCGCGAGCTAGGTTTTGTTAGCGAGGGTTACAAATAAGGATTGACCCCTGACAGTTTTGGGCCCAATATCTCTTCATTCACTTGAGGGGTCATTTTTAAAATATGCTTACAAACTGGGGATGAATGAAAAACTGTCCAATAAATAAAAACATGTCACAAAAAATCTTTTGAAACATATGGTCCTTTGTTAGTTTTAAGACAAAATGATAAAATTACTCTTATGACTTGAAAAGACCAATACACCCTTCTATTACTTTTAAATTTTCAAAGTATGTCATTGCATAACAAACTCTAAAATTTTCAATTCAAATGCTAAAATATTTTGAAAAATAAATTGATTTGATAAAACTTTATTTACAAGATTTTATATCATATTAAAATTATTACTTCTTTTTACAAAATCTGAATTATGTTTTTAAGAAATAATTTCTTTGTAAATTAATCAGATTTGCTAAGATGTGCCTTAGAGTCACGTTAGGGATGGGGGAGAGAGGAAGTAGTTTAAGGTTAGTAGAAAGCATTTTAGAGTTGAGGGATAATTTAAGGTTTCTGAAGAAAAAAAAAGAATAAGGATAAAAATAAAATATTCTACTTATCTTGTTGGATATCTTTTTCATCTATTAAAATAGAATACATAATTTTTGTAAAAAATGTCGTTTATAACAAGTTTTTATTCATCAGCCAATTTTCTATCCGTATCTAATTCATAATGCATATTTTAGTAATTACCTTTTATTGAATAAGGTACCTCTAAATATAGATCAATTTTATATAACTAGTGAGCTGTCCGGGGAGGAAATTTTGTGTGAAACTATTTATATAATGGAAGTTTTCTTTATTCATAAGAAACGCGCGGGGGATGTAATTTAATAATTTATAGCTACCAAACATATATATTCTCATTACAAGTCAAGGAAGACTAAAAGGTAACCGAGCAACAACCTCAGGCAAAACCGTAAATGAAAGCAACATCATCACAGGCTTAAGGAAAATAAAACAAATTCATAGAAAAAAGAAATAAACATTGTAATCTTTTAGCATTGAGAAAATAAATAATCATTATCACCTTTGCTGTTAAAGCCTAGACTTTGGCCCTCACTGCATTCAATTCTTTCTTCATCTCTTTTAGCAGTGAAATCAGCTGAGAAGTTTCTTTGCAAAATCGATTTCACGGATAATAAATAAACAAAAAAAAAAAACCACCAATATATATTCAACTAAACAAAAATTTAAAGAAACAAGAAACTGAACTTGTTTATTTTTCATCTTGGAGACCGTTGTTCTTAGAAATTTCCTCCATGAATTCGAAAAAACGGTAAGGACAGTGATAAAAAAGGGCAACGCCGGTATTTTAAGGATAGACAGAGAAAGCGAAAAGTAAAAGCTGAGGAAGGAAAACGTGACACCCAAGACTAACTCGACCCGCGAGCTAGATTTTGTTAGTTAGGGTTACAAACCAGGATAGACCCTTGACAGTTTTTAGCCCGGTATCTCCTTATTTATTTAAGAGTCATTCTTAAAATGTGTCTAATAAATTAAGGATGAATAGAAAAATTTCAAGTAAATAAAAACATGTCATAAAAAATCTTTTGAATAACATAGGATCTTTTGTTAGTTTCAAGATAAAATTACAAAATTACCCCTATGACTTAAAAATACCACTGCACCCTTCTATTACTTTTAAAAAGACCCATACACCTTTCTATTACTTTTAAATTTTCAATTTAAATGCTAAAATATTCAAATAAAAAAATTAGATTTGATTTTTTTTATTAATGTGTCATTGAAATTTAAAACATAGATATTTTTTTTTCTAAAGTATTTATAACTGAAAAGAAAGATGAGGAAGGCAAAGGAGAAGGAACAAAAGAAGAGGCAAATATGTCATCGCCGTCTCCGCCCAGTCGTCATGCCGGCGCCTGTGCGCCTCTTGTGGTCGGGATGCCCAAATTTGACCGCCGACTACAGGCGGCCGCAACCCAACGCCCAAATCGACCGAGGTCGGGCATGTTTCTACCGGCATTGCTGATGGAGCCTTGGTCGGGGATCCCGCCACCGACAGCTCCAACCCGTAGACTGGCGGGCCAGTGGTTGCCCGAGTCTCTCAACCGCTCCCCCTCGATCCTAGCTAGCGTCCGCCCAGAGCGTGGCTAGCATTGTCTAGCTTCATTTAGACCACCCGATTCGCCTTGACACTAGTCCGGTCGCCGTGCTTTCCAGTCCATGAGGATTGCTCGTGTGTGGTAGACTTGTATCGGTTTTTTTTGTATTTTGGTTATTGTTATTAGTTAATATTGGTACCAGCTTTGGCTGTTTTTAGTCTGTCAGCATTTGTCTGGATGTAGCTCCT
>JAYMSW010004810.1:0-10633 GCA_036897725.1 Erodium texanum | reverse complement strand
TATCGACCCGATTAACCGGCCGGTGAACACCCCAACTTTTCATATTCTTAAATTAAGCGATAACTTAATTTTAGAATTTTATAATCTTTCCAAAATATAATGATACCCAAAAAATGCCTAATCTAATTATGAGTTTGGTCTTGTGGACCACGTGAGCATGCAAGATGTCACGTGATCCCTCTTTTTATTTGATGGGCATATAAATCAATATGGAGCCTAACACCTAATGGGGTTTAACATTTATATTGAGCCCAAAGTACAAACGAAGGGGATCTTAAATGGACCCAAAAGCCCAATGGGCTTGCTATTCTTAATTATTTATTTAAGGTCTCGTATATGTCTGTATCAAAACAAAGCAAGCGAGCGTGAGAGACACACTGAGAATTGGGGTTAGGGTTTTTGAGCTCTGTTCGCTGTTTCCGTCGCTCTCCAGAGGAAGAAGAAGAAAAAACGACGACAATGGAAGAAATTACAGAGGGAGTGAACAACATCAACATCGCCGACGTGCACAAGAAGAACCGCATTCAGGTCTCCAACACCAAGAAACCTCTATTCTTCTACGTCAATCTCGCCAAGGTAACGAATAAACCTGTTCATATCCTTAGTTTTTCTGTCGATTTTAATTTCATTTGGTTTCTGTTTCGTGTTCCTGTAATTTGATTTGTGTTTGTTATATCTGGTTTGGTTTGATTGCAGAAGTATATGCAGCTACACACTGAGGTTGAGCTATCGGCTCTGGGAATGGGTATTGTTGCTTGAACTGTTTCACTTCTCTTGATTTTGGTTTTGCATATTTATTTCATGTTATGTGTATAATTATATGTAAGTATGATGCTGAGCTATTTAGCTATGTTGTGTTATTGATAGAAACTATTGAATCTAGAACCCCTTTAACTGATTGAATTTGAATCCGCTGCTTATGGCATACAGTTTCTAAATTTTGATTTTGTTTGTGTTGTATTGAGCTTGCTAATGCTATTTGACCCGCGTTGTCGTTGACATCATCCATTACACATTAAGCACACACTGAGTTGCAATTACAAGCTCCTTATTACCTCTTTTGTGTGTGTTAATTTATGAACTTCTCTTTTTGTTGTATTGCTTCAGCCATTGCAACCGTTGTGACCATTGCAGAAATTCTTAAAAACAATGGGTTGGCAATTGAGAAGAGTGAGATCACTAATCCATGTATTTCTCTTGTTTCTGAGTTGTCTATTGAGTTCTGGGTTGGTTAATATTGAAAATGACTTTGCAGAGATTATGACATCTACTGTTGACATGAAGGATGATTCTAGGGGAAGGCCTGTCCAGAAAGCCAAGGTATGTGATATATAAAGCACCAGTCTCATTTTGGATATATTATTATGGATGTGATCCTCGATAACAAGTGTTTGAAATTTAATCATAAAGCACTGGTATACTCGAGCTGTTTGTTTCACTGGGTCAATATAAATCTGGTTCCAAGAGTTGAACTATTAATGTTAGTCTAACTAAATGACTAGTTTTTGTTTTTATTTTTATTTAAATGTTGATTATTGGAGTCAAGTCTAATGTATAAGAAAATTTAGGTCTATTTTAGTAGAAGCAGCTTCTTACCCTTGTACTACAACAATTTGAGTTCTGCTAAGAGTGCCAATCAATATCTGGAAATCGTGTCTTAGATGTTGCATATTAAAGTGTAGAATAAGCTTTTTAGTCCTGGTCAAGTGAATTGCTTCATCTTTATTTGGACTTGCTTCTATATAGTCGGGCTGTTGCTTGATGGCCCTTTCGGAGATTAACCATGTTTTAAAGCTGATTGAATACTGAACTTTATAGGATTAACATGGATTATTTGCTGAATAGACATCTGTTTCCCATATGCTTTTGGCTTGATTTGTCTGTAAATATTTGTTTAATCCGGTTAATAAATACTTGCTTCCTTAGTACCATAATAATATTTCTTACTATTATTCAACTGAGTATCTTTCTTTTCTTGTACAGATTGAGATATTACTCGGGAAGACAGCGAACTTCGATGAACTGATGGCTGCTGCAGCAGTGGAGAAGGAATTGGCAAATGCCGAGGAGCAGAGCTAAAAGAAATTCTGTTCTCATGAATCGATCATGATCATAATCGTGTTTTAGGTGTTAATGTTTCGTAGTTTCCTTGATAGTTACATTTAGCATAAACTGAAGTATTGTTAGAACTCCAAAAATAACTATGATCAATTTTGTCAACCAAAAAAAAATTGTGGTAATTGCAGTAGATTGTGGTGGTGCTATTAATATCTTATTTTGCTGTAAATGTAATTGTTTGAGAAACTTGTTCTGCTAATAATTCTTCTAGCACTTGTTACACAATCGGAATAGTCTCTTGGTATATATAGTATGCAATGGAGCACTGTTTAAATTCGATCTTTGTAATCATATACAAAAATAGGGACATAAATTACGAAGTTTTTCAATAAGTTAAATCGTAAATGAAAATTTAAGTTAAATCGTAATTGAAAAAAATAGTGAATTTATGTGTATGAATTTTCAACCTATTTATTCACTAAATAAATACAGTGGATATAGCAAATTAAAATCCAATAAAGGGAGACAAATAAAACGGAGAGAAGAGAGAGGAAAGGGCAAGCTCTCGTCTTGTTTATAGTAGTTGGTCAGGTTTTGCGAGCTCTCTATTACATACAATACAAATCTGAGAGAGAGAGAGACAGAGAGTCAAGATGGGTTGGATCGGGGAGACCGTAGACTCAATCAAGTCAATTCAGATCCGTCAGGTCCTTACACAGGGCGTGAGTCTCGGTTTGTTTCTTCTCTATCTCTGTACTGTGCTTGATCTGGGTATTTGCGTTTTATTAGGTGATGCTTGTCTTTTTATCATTCAATTTTCTGTTTGGGAGCTGAGAAAATCCAGTACCCAGAAAAAGTTGAGGAAGAAAAATGTTCATTTTTTTTGCTTTGTCGTCGATATCTGCAGCGTGATATAATTGAGCTCAGTTTTGGTACTTCCCATCTTTCTCCCTCGATGTGTGTAGATATTTATGTGCGTTATTTAGTTCGTCTTTCTGATCTGGTCATGCATGAAGTAGGTTCACTATGGATGTAGAATTTGTAGAATTTAAATGTTTGTATGCAGTGGAAGTTAGGGTAAGAACTGAAATTGAAGATTAGTGTGTTGTTTTATACAATATTTTAGCTGTGCAGAGAGTACTGAGTCTCTGGGAAAAGGAAACAATTTGAAGTACCAAGCTTAAATGCTGTGAAATTTAGGGGAAATTTTGAAATTGACAATTAGGGTTTAAGCTTATTAGTTTGTACTCATCTGTTGTTTGAGGTTACTTGTTTAGGTGTTTCGTGAGTATTAGTGCACCCCTTGAATGATATCATTGTCTTGGGAAGATTAATAGAGTGAAGCACTAAGTTAGAAGTTTTGTTTTCAAATGCCTCAGGTATGATTGTCACATCTGCACTCATAATATGGAAGGCTTTGATGTGCATTACTGGCAGCGAATCTCCTGTTGTTGTTGTTCTTTCAGGAAGTATGGAACCCGGCTTCAAAAGGGTAAGTTTGTGTACCACATTAGTGCTTCTTTCTTTTTGTTTCAACTGATTTATTTGTTAACAACATCCTTGAGCATGAGATCACGGTTTGCATTTATAAGAGTCCTTGTAGCAAAGATGAAGAACACATGTATCCTACCTTCACGCTTGTATATCTTTGATTTTTAGCATTAGTTTCTCTCCCTATAATAACAATTCAAATTATATTCAGGGTGATATATTGTTCTTACACATGAGTAAAGAACCTATTCGTGCTGGGGAGATTGTTGTTTTCAACATTGATGTAAGTTTCCATTCGATTGGTTCACTATTGATCATTATAATTTCTTTACCACATTCTTCTGATGTTTTTATATTCTAACGTATCTGAAAATGTTACCATCTTTTGCAGGGACGGGAAATACCTATTGTTCATCGTGTGATTAAGGTAAATAGCTTCGGTAGACCATACCAACATTTTTATAGAGGATATATGTTTGGTTAATCTTTATGCATTATAAGGTCATAGACACTCATTTGTCTCTCATGAGATTGGGTGTATGAAATTCATTCAAAGCTTTTCATAACCCTATAATGGACTACTAGATTTCTATAGCTGACCAACGTTCTAGACATAGCAAATTAAAATGAAAAAAAAAAATTGTTTTGGCCAATTGATGCATTGATTGTTTGATGAGTCCTTGATGAGTAAGGAATAATCTTTTCGTTTGTTTAGATTGTTGACTTGACCCAAGAACATTAACGGGTTTCCAGTAGAGTACATAGAGAAAGATGTTCCCGTATCATACATATGTCAATATCTATGATGTTATGGACTTGGCATTTATGTTCTGATAAATAACACATTATGGGTTCCTAATCCAATGTGCATTAGTCAGGAATGTACAAGATCAAGATTGTTAAAACATATTGGTAACCTAGGTAAAAATACATTAATATGCTAAAAAAGACACTGTCCATTTGCTTTAACAATCATCATACTCAAATTAATTATTTTTACAGGTTCATGAGCGAAAAGACACTGGAGAAGTTGATGTTCTCACAAAAGGTGCTTATCGGTTTAAATACATTCTGCTTTTGTTATATTTTTCAGGAATTTTTATGCTTCCTTTTGATTTCTTATGAAAATTTACTGTATAGTCAATCATGTTGCTAATGTTCTACTGTTGTTTTTTGTTTGTTGCTTCTCCCAGGAGATAACAACTATGGGGATGACAGACTTCTGTATGCTCAAGGTCAGCTCTGGCTTCAACGACAACATATCATGGGCCGTGCTGTAGGGTAAAAACTCTCAACACTGACATTCAAGTTTGGTATACTTGAACTGTTGACATGCAAAATGAGAAATTTAAATGTTTATTTGTGAAGTTTTTTGGGGGCATTGAGGTTAGGGGTTGAAACTTTTCTTTACAGAAGCCTGGTGACCCAAAACCAAGTTATAATCATTAATCACTTCATGGGTAACATTAACTAAAAGAAGCTGTACTATGTTCCCGCTTGAAACTAAGAAATCAAGTTTCATTTTTGTTTGCATTTTGTCTCTTGCAGGTTCTTGCCTTATGTTGGATGGGTGACAATTATCATGACCGAGAAGCCCATAATCAAGGTTTGTTTCCTTAATTTTTCTTCTTCTTTTGCCATACCAGCAACTTACTTACGAGGCATATAATATAACTATGGACCGTTCTTGCAGTATATACTCATTGGTGCATTGGGATTGCTTGTTATAACTTCCAAGGACTGAAAGATGAAGCAAAGTTCACATGCTGCTCAATCGTTAAGCGTTTCACCATTGCTATGAGTTTGGTGCTTAACTATCATCAAATTTGCAATTTACTCTGTATTTCTGAGACTAGAATAGTTACTTTGACGTGAAAATTCAGACCAGAATAGATAAAGATAGATTTTACGACTTGTTTCAGAAGCATTGATGAGCTGCTCTATCAAATCTCCTTTTGCTTTCCCGATTTTGATTTATGAATATGAGCACAAGATGCTCTAGTCGATGAAGAACAATTAGGTTTACACATCACATGGAGAAATTTCTTATTAACTCTTAACAGCAAAATTTAGGGAATGTGATCATTATTAAACATATTTCGAAATTATTTATGTTAATGTTGATTTTGGTGGGTTTTCCTTGCACGGATATGATTTAGGGGCAATATATTTCACGGTGACTTATCAGGAGAAAATTTCCAAATTTGATTATGAGAGGTGCAGTGTAATTACCACGTAATTTTCAAGCCTAGCTATAATTAATTCTAAAAAAACAGGATAATATAATAATAAGAAGAAGGAATCTTCACTAGTTAGTATTACTCGTGATATGGTATCTGTAGTATTTTTGGTCGGTCTCTTACTCGAGATAGGGTGTTGAGTTAATAATTCGTTAAAATTATAAGGTAATGTATTTTTAATCATTTTCACTCATATAAAATATTAATTAATAATTCCTTATACTACATATTACATGGATAAGACCTAGGATAGGCTTGCATATTTATTACATGTACTTGAATTTAAAATGAAATTACTTAATATATAAGTCTCATCTATATTATATCGTATTAGGTTTTTATATTTGTTGAGTTGGTCCTATCCCTACTCCGATACAGATGAAACGTGCAACAAAACGAAGGTGGCCTAACCCATCGCTTCCGTCTTCGTCTATGAGGACGTGCTAACCAACAACGAGAAAGCCCTAATGCAGGTCGTCGCCAGCCACTAGGTCTCGGTGGCCATCGATGACAGAGGATTTGATTTCCTCACTACAAATCTGGCATCTTCTCCAGCATCTACGACACGTACCTCGATCACAGCGCGGCCGTGATCGGATATGGGGTGAGTTCCAGCAGGACTAAGTATTGGTTGGTGAAGAACTTGGGGCTCCAAGTGGGGAGAAAACGAGTATACAAAGATAGAGAGAGACGTGAGTGCTAAGGAAGAGCTTTGTGGTATTGTCATGGAGGCTTCTTATCCAATTGCATGAGATCATTAGGGTTTGTTTCAGTTTATCTTATATTATGTCGACTTTTATTATCAAAAAGTAATATATATAAATAAACATCACGGCGTAGATCTTAGGGTGGGAGCCACAACCGTAGGAAAAGTACAATGATATGATAGTAAGCTGAGAACTACATATAAGAAGAGGAAGAAGAAAAAAAAGAAGAAACTCACGCATCCAAACCCCCAACTCTAACCTCGTGACTTGACAAGTGAACAGTGATACAAGGGACCACATGGGTGGATCCTCTAGCCTTAGAGAGGTTAAGCAATTCACGCCCCCAGCTCTAAGAACCAGTGGTGGATCAACCCCAAGATGCGATCCCAGAACAATCACTCACTAGACCAAACAAGACAGAGGAGAGAGAAGAATGAGAGTAGCTACAAGAAGAAAACCAATCAATCCGGCTTGTCGAGAAGAGCAGTAGTAGACAAAAATTTTCTTTACAAAATTTCCAGTGAGAGTCTAAAATAAGGGGATTGGGATGAACCTCCCTGAACTCTTTTAATTTCATTCTTGGACTCGAGTCGGTGGAGATGCTGAGATGTCTGACGGCTGTGCCCACCTCAGAGAAAACACAGTGCCGAATCTGGCCGAGAACAGTTAAAGGATCAACCATGTCACGTCCCTTAAAGATGCTGTCACTATAGACCATCCAAATAAACTAAAGACCAAATAGACCCGTGAGCATCAACACCTTGTTAAGTCAAGGTGAGCCAAGAAGCGAGGGCCAAGATAATAGGAGAGTATGGGAACGCCTTTGAAATGCCCCACCAAGCTCTAGTCAATACCCATAACCTTGAAGACCATGAGAGGTGATGAAGAGCTGGGAAATGTCCTCCCCTGAAGAACCACAAAGCCTGTAAAACCATGCACTCAACAGAATATGGACCCTTCTATCGATCAGGAAGAGACAGTAGGCACTAATCTGATAGCAAACTGTTAGGTAAAAGTCTACACCTTCGGGCTAGCCTTGGTACCCCAAATGCAGTCGGCCCAAGGGATACGTTGCCTCTGATCCTAGCCCGCAAGTGATGTGAAGACTCTAGTAGAAGAAAACCTCCTCTGATCTAGGGACCACATTAAGAAGTCTGACCGACAAGGGTCAACTTGGAAGCCTCTCAAAAGACCATCGAGCTCTAAAATATCCTTTTGGTCCATGGCCCGAGGGGACAGCCTAAAGAAATATCTCCAAACCCCATCAACCCAAAAATGGAAAATTCACCTATCATGATTACTGGCGAAGGCATAGACTCTGAGGCACCTAGCTTAGAGAGGCAGGTTAAAGATCCATGGATCCTCCCATAATGGGATCACTTGCCCTGGGGGACCAACGTAAAGTAGAAGGTCCGAAGACAGAAGAGAACCTCGAATCCCAAGCAAGGCCAGTGATGTGGTGAATGGAAAGCGAAGAGGTTATGGGGTGGACGATGAAAACTCTAAGATATCACTCCGACATATCTCACTCATAACAAGCACAAAGGACCTTCCATAATGTTTCTCTCTCAATGGTGAATCCCTACCACCACTTTGGGAGAAGGCTAAAGTTGTCATTCATCCAAGCTACGAATCCCTAGAGACTCCTTAGAGGAGCAGACCACCTCCTAGGTCAATCTTGAAAGGAAACTAGCATGAGGCTACTGCTCAGTTGGAAGACCAAATAAATCACATGAATGTGACCAAGCGTACAACCTTGTATAGCAGAGAGGGAGAGATTGAAGCTGACACCAATAGAGAAAGCAAGAACGGTTGACTTGCGCAGGCTAATCTTAAGCCCTACGATGACAACGAAAGTAAGCAAAATCGACCGAACTATGTCTAGCTGTCTCAAATCGACCTCAATAAAAAGAATAGTGTTATCTGCATACTGGAAAAGGATAATACCCCTTAATGATCGTATAACTCTGCCCTGGTTGTAAGATGCCAAGGATCACATAGTCTGATATTCATGATTTTTCAATACTTGTATTCATACTTATTGACACAAGCGGATTGTGACCCACTAGTAGAGAACCAACTCAACTAAAAGCTTAAGCTAATAGTTGAAAGCCCAATTATAATTTTATATTCTAACATGCGTCCTTACGGACAAGTCCGTTTTCGGGTTTCGAACCTGTCTCCATGAGGTACCAACTCTAGGCTCTGATACCATATTAGAGAATCAACTCAATTAAAAGTTTAAGCTGATAGTTGAAGTCTCAATTATAATTTTATATTCTAACACATATAAATACTATATTTTCGTACATAATTTTCGGGTTTGATAATTCGCATAAGAATATAAAAATCTCATACACCTTTTTAAAAATAAAAATAAAAATCTCATACACGTAATGGTTATGAGGAAGCAAAAGAAATTCTGATATAATAATAACTATCTATAAATGTTAATCATGTTGTATAATTAGGTGAGCAACTGGAGTTAGGATTCTTTGTTTAATACTCAACAGGACCATAACTATATATAATTAGTCATTTGGTTCTTAATCTTATGATATAGAACACCATCATTGATGATGCATATGAGTTTAAATTGAGCAAAATATTGCACTGATTTGGTTTAAATGATAAACCAACTAAACAAAAATAAAATAAAACAGTTGATCTAAACGATCTCACTAGTACTTAAATATCGGTTATTATTGATTTACGCGGTCAAGGTGTTTTTTCCCGTAAAATTGATGCTCGAGTTAATATTGTACCATAAACATTTAGTTTTCCTCTAATCTATATATAATATTTCACTCAAAACCTCTATATATTTGATCAATGGTGTACCCTAGTACATCTAGCTAGTCTTCGAACGACACATAACAAGAAAGCTAGGTCATTGTCTGCCTTCAAGTAATTTCCAAGATTATCCTATCTATATCGATCATTAATATAATCTTTGGTAATGTTATGACTCATACTCTCACATATGTGTTTTCATTTATGGAAAATATTTATAATACGAGTCATGAAAATAATTGGAACCATTAATAATGTTTCGATTGTGTGTGCATGCATGCATGCAAAAAGAAACACGACTTATATTGATTGAAACCCAGAGCCGAGGCACAATATTCCAAAGCCTTTGTCGTAGTTCTTTTAATCTTATATATAATAATATTTCACTCAAAATCTCTATGTATTTAATCAATATATAGTGTAGCCTAGTCTATCTAGTCTTCCAACGCCAGATAAAAAGAAAGCTAGGTCATGGGAGCTGCTTCAAGTAATTTCCAAGATTATCATCTATATCGATCGTATATGAAGTCTTTAACAATGATACAACTTATATTCTCATGTACATGTTCCCATTCGTAAGAAATATTTATGATTCAAGTCATGAAAGTAATTCAAACCATTAATAATGTCTTGATAGCCGGATCAAACAAAAATAATTTGTTTCTAACATGGCTTGGGTTATACTATATATATGACCGTTTGTTATGCCATTTGATCTAACTTATTTGTTAAACAATATACTAATTATGTTTACTTAATAGTAATTATATAAAAAGTATAATTCGTATAAATCGTATAAATCGAAGTCCATAATAATATTATCTTAAACACTTAATAATTAATATATATATATATAACTACATACTGAATATATAATAATAACAATGATATTTTGATGCATGCGAAAAAGAAAACTAGGTGGCACAATATTCCAAAGCCTTTGTAGGTCCATGCAAATCACAACTTATTCCGAGGCACGCGCTTTCTCTCTATACTCTATATTAGATTAAGATTCTCCGTAAGTCATTGCCCCCTTCTCTTTCTTTTGGTAATGATATAAATACGGAATTATAATTAGGATAATTACAATTTAAATTTGGAAACTAATCTATTCAAGATATACATTTGAAATACAAATATATTTGATCTCTACCACGCCTTTGTAGTCACAACAATCTCGGACGTTGAGGTTAGACCGGAAACCATCAAACAAAACTCGAGGAAGTCCTTTGGTGAATATGTCAGCAAGCTGGGAATGAGAAGGAACATGAATAACACGCACATAACCCCGGGAAACCTTTTCTGAAACAAAATGAATGTCCATTTCGATGTGTTTCGTGCGTT
>JAYMSW010004809.1:0-10636 GCA_036897725.1 Erodium texanum | reverse complement strand
CTGGAGTCTGCTACATCCGCAGCCGCCATGGGAGTTGCAGATCGCAAGGAATTTGGGGTTTAACTGTCGAAGCGTAGAGGAGGAGACGATGGCTCTCGAGCGCTTTGGGGTGTGAGTGGCTTTCAGAGGTCACGTGCTTGTAAATTCCACTGACGAATAAACGACCAGTCGTTCGCCCACTTTCAATAGAAGGTCCAAATAAAAATAAAGTTTAAGCGTAACCGATTATTATAGTAATCGGACGGCTTCAAAACTTGCACTGTTTCTATTAGCTACAATCGAGAAGCAGAGGATTGTGTCCTCGACAGCATAAGTGCCGGGGAAGACACCATGACAGGTATTTTGCTTTCTCCTTCCTCAAGCAAAGACACAAAAGACTTCAAAATTCGAAACCTAAACTCACTGATTCAGTACAGAGTCATCATGGAAGGCCAGGAGGGAACTCAGCAGCCGCACCTCGTTCTCGCCAACAAGATCTTCCTCCTCAACCACCCCGACGTGGAGGACATCGAGAAGATCCGCCTCAAGGAGGAGGTCTTCGCCACCGTCAAAGCCGATGGTAAGTCGCTGGTTCTCCATTTAGTATCTACTCGGTTAATCTCAGCAATGCCTTCGATTCTGTGTTCCGTTTGTGGATAATGTTGGTTGCAATTGGCTTGTGTAGATATGGCTCCGCTGTATGAAACCCTAGCGGCAAACTGGATTTTGGATATGGATCAAGGAGTGTATGATTCCATGCGGGCTAAGATCGACGAAGAAATTAAGAAGCTGGATGAAAAGTAAGTGTTGTCTATGATTCTGCGTTTTTATTTGATTTTATTTGTGCATGCTGTGAAAATGGAGGAAACAAGTTAGAAGCTTGAGGTTTAGGTTTTATTGAATTGAACTGATTTTTCAGGCAGGAGTTGTAATTTAGTATTTTGAGCTTTATTTTTGTTTATGCATATCCTTAGCCAGTAAACGGTACAGTCTTGACTTGTTTTTGTGCATGAATATGTGCGACCAAGGATTCACAGTACCCACATTGCTTCCAGTATTGTTTTTATGTGGTCAGAAATTTTGGTTTGATGGGAATTGGAAAATAAATTTAGTCAAATGTTGACTTTTCAACTTAGTTATGAGTGTCAATGAGGTTTGTTCTAATGTTATTGATAAATGTAGTTAAGTTTACTGCAGTATTCTACCTCTGGTCCTAAAGGAGTTGATGTACTGCCCTGTCGTCTTGAACTCCTAATGTTACTGGCTTTAACAATGTCACAAGA
This sequence comes from Erodium texanum, assembly GCA_036897725.1. NCBI lineage: Eukaryota > Viridiplantae > Streptophyta > Magnoliopsida > Geraniales > Geraniaceae > Erodium > Erodium texanum. The sequence continues at coordinate 9,374 of JAYMSW010004809.1, read as the reverse complement.
TAGATGGTAGACTAAGGATAATACTGGCACTTGGATAAATTGCATTGCTCAGTATGAGGCTAATGACATCTATAAGAAGACGGTGTTGGAGCTGGTAGAGTAAGGACATTATTCAACACTTTCATATGATCAATATGTTGCACAATTAGTTGCACTGTTCAATGCTGACTGGCGTGGAGAAGATAAATTAAATTTGCTGACATTCAATGGGAACATTGGTAGTTAATCACAAATTAATTTTTGTGGTTGAAATGTTGGAGGTGGTAGATTGTCTGACTGAGTATATATTGCCAGAATGAAGTTAGCCACAGTTTGCAGGAACATGTATTCAAATGCCTGAAGCAAATAAATTATGTTTGGGTCATTTATGATGGAAATGAGTAAATGACCAATCAATTAATTAATTTCATTCTCATTGTGGTGTGTAAAAGTAATGATTTTGTGTAGAACTGAATTTAGTTGGTACTTGAATAGATTTCATTGTTCCGAGCGGGATTAATTGTATTTTTGTAAGCTCAGACTGGTGCATCTGGTAGGTTAAGAGGTAGTGAAGACTGTATGGTGGATGCGTAAGTCAATCAGTTCATTGATCTGGGATTAACTGATTTTATATGCTTATCAGTGGGTTGAAGTCATTGGTTTAATGGGAAGTGGAGCAATGAATTTAGGCAACTATTGAACTGGACTGTAAACATTAGTACCTTGTTGGTTGGAAGTTGAGTACAGTTACCCAATTCTAATTTACTTGCCTCAGTTGGTTTTATGCTACTTATTGTATATTGTCTCCATTGTTAGCTATAAGTGGAGCTCTGATTTTGGTTCATTATGAATTGCTTCTCCCTCGACCAAGTGTCTTGTGGAGATAATTTGCATATGTTTGTTGGGTTCTAGTAACTATTGTTTGCATGGCCTATCAATTTTCTTAACCTTCTTTTTTATAACCACAATCTAGGGCTTCGTAATCCTTAATATCTACTTCAAATATATGGAGTGCTTGTGTGGTACTTGGTAATCAGTTTCCTTTTATTTGATTCAGTCTGTTTGTTTGCCTTTGTTAAGAATTGCTGATGCTGAAGAGAACTTGGGGGAAAGTGAAGTACGCGAAGCTCATCTAGCTAAATCCTTGTTTTACATTAAGATTGGGGACAAGGTATTAAGTTTATCAGTTTGTAGAGTCTTATATGATGCTGGTGTGACCTTGTAAGTAACATCTAATTCCCAGTTCTAATTTGTGATCTCAGGATAAAGCACTTGAACAACTTAAAGTAACAGAAGGCAAAACAGTTGCAGTTGGGCAGAAAATGGACTTGGTGTTCTACACACTGCAGCTTGGTTTCTTTTACATGGATTTTGATCTTATTTCAAAGAGCATTGATAAAGCAAAGAGGTAATTACTTGAAATTTTCCTAGTAGAGGTTTCTTTTTGTATAACAGCATGGCAATTGGGTCTTGATCTATAATTGTTTGCATTGTGATGACAGTTTGTTTGAAGAAGGAGGTGATTGGGAGAGGAAGAACCGTTTGAAAGTGTACGAGGGCTTGTATTGCATGTCTACGAGGAATTTTAAGAAGGCAGCCAGTTTGTTTCTTGATTCCATTTCAACATTCACAACTTACGAAATCTTCCCGTATGACACCTTCATATTTTACACTGTCCTCACAAGTATCATATCCTTGGATAGAGTATCCTTGAAGCAAAAGGTATTTCATTGTTTCCTTTCCTGGTTATGATTTGATGGCCTGATATGAATATGATGGTTGATTTGGAAGGTTTCTAAAATATGACTAATTTAGTTAGTATATGGCAGGTCGTTGATGCTCCTGAAATTTTGGCAGTAATTGGAAAAATTCCACATCTTTCTGAGTTTATGAACTCGTTGTATGGTTGTCAATACAAATCATTTTTCTCTGCATTTGGTGAGTGAATATTTAACTCTTTTTGTTCCCGATAGATGTCAAAACTTTAGTATGTGCACTTATTTTCCTTAAATGGATTGTTATCTATTTGTCAGTTTTTCTTTTGGAGTTGTCACTTCTTTTTAGTTTTTATTCATATGGATGTAATGTTCATAGTCTCATGTATGGCCCATTTTGGTTTATAAACTTTCAGCTGGCCTGACAGAGCAAATAAAATTGGACCGGTACTTGCATCCACACTTCCGTTATTACATGAGGGAGGTCAGAACTGTTGTTTATTCCCAGTTTCTGGAATCATATAAGAGTGTTACTATAGAAGCAATGGCAAAGGCATTTGGGGTGACAGTGGACTTCATTGATGTGTAAGTGGTTTGAGACTTACAAGTTTTACTTGTAGTATCATTTTGATGAGAATCCTGGTGGTTGGTTTTGTGATCTTTGTGTGAGTAAAGTATCTTTGAAATGAACAAAAGTTACCCTTGTATGTATCTTTCAGGGAGCTCTCACGGTTTATTGCAGCAGGAAATCTTCATTGCAAGATTGACAAAGTTGCAGGTGTTCTTGAGACTAACCGCCCTGATGCAAAGAATGCTCTGTACCAAGCAACTATCAAGCAAGGGGACTTCTTATTAAACCGCATCCAGAAGCTGTCTCGTGTGATTGATTTATGAAAATGGGTAAACTCCATTTCCAACTGATGGAACAAATGCTACAAAGAACAAATGGGACACACCAATTTGGCTGTACTATCTGTTTTTCAAAATCACCGAGAACTCAACAACACCAATTTTATGGTCTTACTCGCTATTAATTTTATTGTGTTTTTTCTTGCCTTGCCTAATCAAGGATTCGTAGTGCTCATTATGATTGTCGACTTGATAACTAACACGGATATGAAGAGTTGTTCTATTCCAAGTTTCATATAGGAAGTTTCCTTGTATGTGAAATTTGTAAGGAAGTAAAGTCTGGTTTACATATGTGATGTTGAAGGGGTGAAATGGAGCCTGGACGGTGGCATTGTCCCAAGTGCTTTAGGATCAAGCTTTAATTTCCTTGGTGGGTACTGCCAAGTTAAAACGTTATTTTCTTGAATAGTTCAAATTGGTTTTGTTGTTATTTGGAATGAGCAAAACTTTTGCTCGTCTTATCATGTACCTGATAGCTGATTCCCTGTGTTTCTTGCTCATCAATCACTTTGCATGGCACTCATTTGTGTCGCTTAATACTAGTTCACACAAGCAGGTAAATGTGATTTTAACAAGTTTTCAATCACTTTTAAGTCCATGCTTATTATGAAACAGAGGGTATGGAGTCTTCTTCTTTCACACACGTAAGTAATAAGTATGACATGTCAGTCTGTTCTCTTCTCTCTCATTGATGTTTCTGCTGACCCTGAAATAATGGTCACAAACAACTTGCTTTCTCAAAAATGGTTGATTCTTGAATTGCCGAACAAGGAAGATAAACCTTAGCCAGAAAAGAGACTGAGAGAGATGACAAGTGGTACTTTGTTTTGTCCAAAGTCTGCAATTGAATTCGGGGCCACCATACTTACAATTCAAGCATCGTATTAACGTGCATAAACCAGACCCCACTCTCTCACTCGACCACAGTCATTTATATTGTTGGTGGGTGTGTTCCTCAGCCACACTTGGCGCACTGCCTTTGGATTTGGATTCCAAAACCCAACTTGCATGGCCCTCTTTTCTCCGTCCCTCATTCTCTATGGATTTGCCTTGTAGATACTACTAACTCACTCTACTCTACTCTGTTTTCTCCCTCTCCAGCCATGCTTCCTCCTCCTCCTGCTTTCGATTTCAAGGACATTCAGGAGAAGCTCTCCGTCCAGTTCCGCCCCTGGGAACGCTCCTTTCAATTCTGGGTTCGAGCCGCCAACATCTACGCCGGCTATAAGGTTTTGATTTTCGCCCCCCCTCTCTCTTCTCTGCTTCCCTCAATTTTGCCTTACCTTCGTGCTGCGGGGCTGTTTCGACAGGTGTTCCAGCTTCGAGTGAGTTTCGTCAAGGATCGACAGAGGCAGGAGCAAATGTGGGAGCGGCAGCACGAGCTTGCCGCTGACAAAATATATGCTATGTGCTCTGACCTTGGTGGTTTCTTCCTTAAGGTATATTTCCTCCGGGTTTCTACTCCTTGAATCGAATCCAATTCAATTGTGGAGTTCCAGTGAAATGGGTTTTGTCCCCTTTTGCTTTATTTGTTAAATTGAGCATTGTTTCTCCTTACTCTGTCTTCTTTTCCTCAAGGGCCTGTCCCGAATATGATATTCTATTTGGTTTCTGCTTACTATTCCTAGGTTTCTGGGATGTTTTTATTTTATTTTAAAATTTTATAATTATGGAAGGATGGTTTAAGGCAAATGGGTGGTATCCTTTCCTTTAAATTTTGCTTCTATTGTTGATGGATTCCTCTAAAAATTGGAGCTTTCAGGTAAAATAGCAGTTTCCATTATGGGTTTCTTATTCCTTCTAGATGCCTACTTATCCCAGGTGATTTGGCTTGAATCAGATTGCTCAAATTATTGGGAAACCTGACTTGGCACCCGCTGCATGGGTGAGAAGGCTCGTGACACTGTGTGATCAAGCTCCTGCAACCCCCTTTGATGCCATTCAACTTATGCTGCAGAAAGAGTTGGGTGGCAGTGTTGAAGATGTGTTTGAAAGATTTGATACCATTCCTCTTGGTTCTGCTTCCATTGCACAGGTACCTCTATCTGCCTCACCTAATGGATCTTGTCACAAAAACCAATAACTTATTTTCTGCACATGCTGGTGGTGTGCTTGCTGGAAGTATGGGAGCAAATTTAAGTTATGATACTGTATTTCTGCCATAAATTTCTGACCTGCAATACCGTAACCAAGAACAGAAAACCTGCACAGAACCCTTTACATGAAAGTGGAAATGTAACCATGAAAGCACACCTAAACTTCCTTGCTTAAGATTATTAATGTTTAAACTCTCCATAGTTCTATTTAAATCCACAAGAATGCATGATTTCAGCTTAAACATAAATGGCCTAGTCCTGGGTTTGTGGGTGGGTGGCATTAGAATATTCATGCAAAGTTACCTATTCATTAGACAGGTAGGAAGGGTGGGCCAGTCAATTTGGTTCCAAATAAACTCCTTTCTTGTATTCTTTTAATAAACTGGGTAGCTGGTACCAAGTACCTAATGCTTGTATGTTATGTGTACTCTGGCAAGCTGATGTGATTCTTCATATATTTTTATTCTTGATTTTAAAACATGAATTCATTGTAGATTCCAACTGTTCGGACTTTATTGTAGTCTAATGACCCTTGAAGTTGGAATCGATTTTAAAATCTGTAAACACATGACTTGAATGCAATATTTTAATGAAATTCTCATCAGGGGAGGAGATTATAATGGTTACGGTATTACCATGCTTATAAAAAATTAATGTGTGCCTGACGTGTTCTGTTAGGTTCATCGAGCACGACTCAAAGGGGACAAGAGCGATGTTGTGGTTAAGGTTAGATATGGAGCTTGGACATGATGTTTGCAGCCTCACGTCTGGGCAGTTCTAACCTTTAAGTGTATATAGGTGCAACATCCTGGAGTTCAGGATTTAATGATGACAGATATCCGTAACTTGCAAGCTTTTGCTTTATACATGCAAAAGACCGATATCAAGTTTGATCTATATTCTGTTACTAAGGAAATGGAGAAGCAGGTGCACATTATTCTTTTTTTGGTGTTCTTATAGATTGCAGTGCCTTTTTTATCATGTTCTTTTATCTATTTGTTAGACTTCACCCTTCAATGTGAGAATGGCTTTACCCATCTAAAAACTCCGTATACATGTTACTTATGATGAATATTGAATTGCATTAGTGCTTTCCTAGCAAAAACCCTCACATAATTTATCCAGGAAAAATCTTTATGCTAATCTAAAATTCCTTTCCTTTGTGCTACTGAAGATTGGATATGAATTTGACTTTAAGAGGGAGGCTGGTGCAATGGAAAGAATTCGTCAATTCCTGTATGAAAATAACAAAAAGTCTCCTGTAACGGTGCCACGAGTGATACGGGATATTGTTACTAGGTAGGCTATGCTGCGTGTTTTCTTTTATGTGGATACAATTAGTAAACATGATCGGAAGTAATATTCTAGCTCCTGTCTTGATTACTTGAGACTGCTTGAAACTAATAACACAAGCAGGGTCAAATTATACCATTTGAGAAATTATACATATTGTAATATTTACTATCTCATGTTGTGCTTGGAGCATGTTTCGCAGTATGTTTTATGACACATCCCAGATATATCTGTTGTCTTCCTAAGCTGTGTTTTACTGTTTGCCCTTTGTAATAATCCTCTTTCACTGCTTCCTGGCCGGTACTGTAACTTCATTTGGTGCAACTCTTCTGTAATTAAATGTTTCTCCATTTGTAGGAGGGTTTTAGCGATGGAATACATTGATGGAATCCCTATCTTGAACCTTGGAGATGAAATAGCAAAGAGAGGCATAAACCCAAATGGTAAAGTTGCGGCAGCAGCTAAGCAGTAAGTCCCTGTGTCACTCTTGTTATTATGAGCTATCAAGTTTCTTTGCAAATATTTCTTATCACATACTAGACTACTTTCCCAATAACTTAAAATTTCCTACCATTTTTTTGATCTCTTAATTCAAAATCCTACGTTGGTTTTGGGAAGTCCAAATTGGTTTCACAAGGGCCCTTGTAAGCCTACTTCTTGGTAATTTTGCTTGATAATTTACCTTATCTTATGAGCACTGCATAGAAAGAGACCCAGTGTTTGAATCCTAGTGGGTCCTCTGCTTGGGGGCAGGAGTAGATTAGGAATTGCTGACGTCTTGCTTCTTGGAAACTTGTCACTTTGCATTGGTTTACCAACTTCTTTGTTCATTATTTTCTTTTGTAGAAAAGTTAACTATCAGTACCTCTCTTAACCACCTATTAAAGGCTTTTAGTGAAGTAGTAATACTAAATACTAAAAGAAAGTCAAACTCTTCTTCTTCTTTTTTTGTCAATGCAGGAACATCCTTAAAAGTCTCACACTAGCATATGGACAAATGATATTGAAGAGTGGTTTCTTCCATGCTGATCCCCATCCAGGAAACATCTTGATCTGCAAAGGTTCAGAGGCAAGTTGGAGCATTCATTGCCTTAAAACCTGCGTTTCTGTTGTTATGGTTGTGTGTGTATAATCTTGTTTGTCTACAAATCATAGTTCATGGATCAAACATGTTTTGTTTTGTTGTTGTTTAGATAATTGATACAAAGAGGAGGGTTTGGACTTGTATGTATTTCTGCAGCTAGTGATTCTGCTAACATAAATGCTTGTTAGTGAATAAAAGAAGATTTCTGAATGTGCAATGCTACAAGTGCATGTGAAAATTCAAAACATAAGGTTAATGTTACTTCTGTTTACCAAAACAGGTTGCCTTACTAGACTATGGGCAAGTGAAGGATCTACCAGACAAATTGAGGCTTGGTTATGCTAGCTTGGTTCTAGCTATTGCGGATAGAGATCCTATAAGAGCATCAGAGAGCTACAGGTACTAATATTTTCCCAAAATTAGTACATTACACAATTACATATCTGAGATAGGAAGAATATGCAGTATCTACTCCTGAACAAGTGAATAAATAAAACAAAAAACTGGAACCTCAAATGGTTTTCTGGCTTTGTTTTACTCTGGAATATCTTATTCCATGCTGTGGTGTACTGCTACATGTGTTATGGTGTATAGACATGTTGTGAAAATGATTATAATCTTTGGTTTGATATGGGTGTTCTAGTATATATACGTCCAATTTTGGTGTTCTTTTTAAAGGGAGCTTGGAATAGAAACCTTAGCAAAGTGCGAGAATGAAGATAAGGAAATGCTTAAGTTGGCAGAGACTATGTTTGATACGAAACTGCCCCCTGGGGTGACAATGCTGCAACCTTTCTCAGAAGAGTCTTCAATTAAAAAAATTGCAGTTCAGGTGTGTAGTTGTTTATCATGACTAGTAAACTCTTAGCAATATGAAGATTGCTTAATGTATCGCACACATGGCCATGGCAGGCTTTTCCAGAGGAACTGTTTTCAGTTCTACGCACAGTGCATCTGCTGAGAGGGCTCAGTGTTGGCCTTGGAATAAACTATTCGTGTGCAGAACAGTGGCGGCCTATTGCAGAAGAAGCTTTATATCGTGCTGGCAGATTGAAAGGTGATCCTTCTCAACTCCTAATTCTTTCTGAATATCTCAAATCAGGCCATTATTCTCCTATATATTATAAACATTGTAGATACTATCATTCTTGAGTTTTCAAGAAATATACATTCTCTTTGCGAACTCATACCTTTCTGCAGTTGGAATTCCCAAAAGGATGGCTGGTTATGAGCCTCAATTAAATTTGTGTGAACTTTTAAATCAAGCTACATATATCGAGTCAAACTCTACAACTAAGATATAATGTTATTAGTTAAATCGTTGTGGCCTGTGCATATGATTTAACCTATTATTCCCTCGATTGCAGATGTTGATCTCAAGACTAAGGTCCTTCCTGGGAGACGCACTTTCCTCAGATGGTTACTTCGGCAGTGATTTTGTGTAGTGATGATAAGTCTTTTCTGCTGGATGGTCCTTTTTCTTGTAGTTTACTTTGCCTCCAATTATTCCTTTCCAATTCATTAACTTTAAAAAAAAAATTCAAATCCGTTTATTCAGTCAAAAATGATGTCCAAATATTTGTGTTGTTAGAACAAAATGAATTGGCATCAAATTTAACAAACAAGAAGCATTTTAGGAATGAGCAGTCCTTGATCTAGCAAATCCTTGTTTTGATTTGTTTTTTTTTACCTAGTCTTAGCAATTATGAAAGTGATAAAATTACATGTGCATCGGTCAACTTTGGACCTAAATCGTGTTATAACAGTTATATCGTTGAAGTATGATAATATTTTACCGTCAATGATTGAGTCAAAACTTGATGTGCAATGTCTGAACTAACCCTTCATTTGAGTGAGGATTTTTTTTTTTTTTTTAATTAAGACAAGAATAAGGATTTAGCCTTCTTCATCCATAAGCTTCTTTTGCACGACAGTGAAATCGAGAGGTGAAGGTGACAATGTTTTTCATGTTGGGAGCTTGTTAGGTTTGTTTGAATTATTGTTGAAAAATAATTGTCCAGATCTGTTATATGTTAATTTTGCCTTATTTGTTTTGTGCATTGCTGCCTTAATTTTGATGAAAAAAATAGATAGCCAAAATCAAGTATAGTCGATAACTTCACCATGGGAAAAAAGTAGCTATAATTGTTCCTTAGGGCATGTGTAGTCGGTTGCTCGAACTGGTTGTGGATGGTAGTTAATTTTGTTACTGGAACAGAAAGAAGACAGAGGGGGGCTAAAATGTCAACAATGGGGTTGCTAGTTGTGGATGTCGATTGTAGATGATTTTATTATTCT
>JAYMSW010004808.1:0-10637 GCA_036897725.1 Erodium texanum | reverse complement strand
TTCACAATAGAAAAATAAAATTTGATGAAATGATTGATGATGTCTTTGAGTAACAAGAAATGGTGGTGAGAAAATGAATAAAAAATGGTGGTGAGAAAATGAATAAGAATGAAAGAAAAAGATAGAAGCATGGTGTTGTGTTGTTAATTTTAAAAAATATATTACAAAACAATAGGAAGTGGAAATCGAAACTAGACATATGGTAGTAATAAAATCATTTTACCATTGCACCAATAGGGAAATATGAAGTATTATGCTATGTAACACATATATATCGGGGTCGGGCAGGGCGGGTATCATCACCCCCGACCCCGACCAAAATCAATAATACTCGACCGTACCCGACCCCGTACCCGAAATCGCTATACCCAAACATGTTTTATTCGGTTCGGGGAATCGGGTACCGGTCGGATTCGGAATTTTTTGCCATCCCTACACATGCTCTTGTGTGTTGTATTAATTAACGCAGGCTCCCTGAGGCGTAAGCTTCTCTAAGTGGTTGTGCCATTCCCGAAACTATTCCACGCGGTTATGGATTTGGTCTCTGGAAGTTGCTCAGTCTGATCTTCTGATGCACACCTTTGGAGTGAACTGCATTAATTGAGGTGAGGGTCGTACTATTCTACGTCAGCTACCGATATAGCCATCAAGGCTAAGAACAAACGGTAAGTTAGTTTTAGGAAGGTTCAGGTCATCTGAGGGATGGAGAGGGTGATTGCGGACATACAAGGATGTTGGGATAAGACGTCATGGGTTAAATAGAGAGGAGACGGGTCTACCTGATTACTATGAATACGAGTCGTTGAATTATATTGGGAATTGACGCGATCTTCTCTTGATCTTACCCTGAATCTAAACATGATTAACTTTGACACGAATCGGAAATCAAACAGTGTTGTAACGAGTGCCATCGTGTATAACGGATTGCATTGATTTTCATCGTCGTTCCCTTGATTTTCGACAACAAGGGACGACGCCCTATAGCAAATGATGCTCTCCAAAAGCTCGCCGACACCGCACGATGAAATGTGGTTTCCATATAATCAGTGATAGGTCTCATTAGTCCAATGCAACATCACAAACGAGGTGTTCTTGATGGATCACGTCACATCAAATCCATCAACGCACATAGGGAACATCATCAAGCTCTATCGAGATGCATCAAAAATAGATGTAGTGTCATATGAAAGAAAGAAATAACTCCACTGAGAGAAGTAATATTTTCAAAAAGTAAAAAATACTTTTAGTGAAATGAAAAAGATAGGCACAACTTATAAGAGAGATAACTTACAGAACAAAAATAATAGAGATAAATGATCTTCTAGACATACTTACTCAATTTTCCCTTTCCTAATTGGACACCAAATACTGATCATGAATACATGATTCTATAACATATCTGCACATCGCACAATTTGTGTATTCTTCCCTGGGATTTCATTTTCTACAAACAGTTTGGCAGAGATCTAAATTCATGCAAAAACTGAAGCAGTGCTAACAACAACATGTAAACAATTTGGCCACAGTTCACAACACTGAGATGAACTTTGTACATTCCTGAAAAAACTTGCTCTAAAAAGCCAAAGAACTGGTAAGTGAACTCAACCTCGGCCCTCCTCTTCCCGGTTTGAGTCCTGCAATGGTGAGCCACTTGCTGCCTTAGTACTTCCACAAGAACCTTCCTCGGTTTGAGACCATGACTCTTCCCGGATAGTGTTTGATCCCTCAACTGGGTTGCCATACCCCTTTTCCTTAGCATCAATACTAAGATAATCTGTCAACACCTTTTTCACATGTTGTTGATGAAGCTTGCTGCTGGTGACAAATGGTGATCTGAGCTCCACCTTTGCAGGTGAAAAGTTTGGTGTGGTGAAAGCTGTTCTATAGGGAGTGCCAGAGACAGGAACCGAATATGGAACAGAGATAGTCTTGAGAGGCGTCAAACCAACTTTAGAGATAGGTGAGAATTGGTCCGAATGTTTTGTCATGTCATCCACATAAAACAGATCATCAATTCGTGCCACAATATTAAATGCTAGGCTCTCTAGGACTCTCGAATAGCTTTCCAAAATGGATTTTCCCACATCCTGTAACATAGCATCATGTATAATTGTATATGAAAAATAGATAAATTTATAGCTCAACATATGATTCTGAACATGTAAGAATGCGAACCTTGTTGCACTGGATTTTACTCATGTCCAAGGTTGTCTGAGGCAGACAAGGGAACCGCTGCTTCAGGCAAAGGAGGAGGCTTTCTGCTCGTTCTGCAAGAAATTCCCTTTTATCTGTATCAATCATAAGATCCTTAACTATTCCCCATGAAGACCTGGAAATGGATCTTGAGTTGGTTCTTTTTCGCCAGATATAAATCGAAGCCTCCACTCCATTAGCAATCTCTATAGCTTGATGTTCAGAGGACAGATCAAGGCAAGCAAGAAGGCATTCAGGAGAGAATTGATCTGATGAAATGTATCGATAAATGAAGTCTCCCAAGCTTGCTCTGGCATTCTGAAACCAAGTTGGAGCAGCAACTTTAAAACCATACTCAACTCTGATTTCTTAATTGTAACAAGTCTTGATAGTGTTTTGTATTGTACCTTTGGAAGAGCTTCAAAGTATGAGTCGGGAACTTCCATATCAGCTAAAGTGATGGTGTTCATAGCCATGGCAGCTTTGAGTATCTGGTTTGTGCAGTCACGTTTGTGTTGCAGCTCCTTTCTTGTATCTTCATGGAGTCCACCAGGAGGAACTCTAGGCACCGGTAGCCACCATTTTTCCTCTTGGCGCTGAAGAGCCCTCCCAAAAGTTGATGCCCCGTTGGTGTCTTGGGCTAAAATTCCCTGGTCAACGTACCAGAACTCTGTATCCTTGAAACTGTCTAGCACTTCCTACACAAGAAGGCCTCATATTTAGAAAAAAGATATCTCATGATGGAGGTGATTTATGGTATAACAAGTTCAGCCAAATCTTACCAGCAGCATATTATCTAATTTACGCAGAGCTGGAAGATTGATGTACAGGTCTGACCTCGGTCTGCAAGTCATGACCTGAATCTCAGCAAGAAAAGATTTGTGAATAGCAGCTTAACAAAACCTTCGTTACTCAAAAAAAAAAAAAAAAAAAAAACCTTCATTGAACATAACATTGAACTTAACCAACTGGTCAAGCACTTGAACTTGGGTTCATGAGACTAGGGTTTAAGTCCTAGTAACGGTATCCTTGTATATATTTAATTTGTCTTGTGTTCTGTAATTCCACTATTATGTACGATCATTGAATGATATCATTTAGCGAGATTAGATTTTACCTCAAGCTTGCTTCCATCAGGAAATGTCTGCAAAGAAGGTATGAACTCAACAATATGATCACTAACGGAAAGAAACCAATCCATCTCTCTTTGCCACATTGCTTTCTTCTGGGGAGGCAATGGTTCTAATCTCCATAGTTGCCCAAACAAGGTAGCTGCAAATTAGGAAGAGAAAGAGCAGTGCCTAACCCGTCAAAACTAAGGTTTTGTACAGAACTCAAAAGGGAAAGGAGGAAACTTAAGCACATACCACAAAGATTAGTGATGGCATTAGAAATGGCCAATGCTGTGGAAACACCATTTCCACAACCAGACATATCTTCTCCAAGCAAAAGTTTTGCAAACCTTTCCTTCATCATTTCAACCTCTAAAGCCCCACGAACCACAATCAAAATCATCCAATACATATAAGAAATGTACGTGCTTGAAAATGTTAAAGAGGGGTAGTGAACTTATACCTGAAATTGCTGACCCTTGATCTTCAAACTTTCTACTGTTGAAATTGGATTGCTCATTGCTATCCCCAGCATCATTGGTGCTGGTACAATCTGCTGCCTCGGCTTTCTTTACAGGCCAACCCAACGAAGGTGAAGAAGACAAGTCCTCGGAGCAACTGTGACTCTGTTGCTCAACGCCTGTGGCTTCTGAGGTAGAGCAATCAGAGCTTGAACAGCTCTCGAGATCCTTTTCCTCAATAAAATCCTTAAATGTCTTCACTTCAGAAAACCCATTACCCTTGTCCTTAAAAACTCCACCTTTCCCAACCAAACCATCCATAGCCGATCTCTCTTCTTCAACAAGACCTAGAACAAAGACCCACTAAACCTCCGGGAGCAAAACCCATGCCAGAGTGAAAACCCAGCTCAGAAATACAGATTTGGAAGAGATTTTCGACACACAAATGCCAAATAAAGAAATGGGGCTCGACCTAGTATCTGAGCTTCAACAATGGCAGACAAGTCTTCAGCTGATGCTGCTGGTGTACCAGTTGCTGGGTTTCTTCTCTTTCTTCTTGGTGGATGAAAGCTCCATCCATGAGACTGCTGCCGAGAGCGTTTCTAGATATCATTCACCATTTTAACCCTCGAGTTTTGCTTAAGAAATAGCAACTGCTAACTATTAATTAATTAATTAAAGTTCGGTTTGGGGGAAAAAGCTTCATTAAAACTGTATTTATGGTGGTGGAAGATGTGTAGGTGACGGAACAAACAATGATATCTGTACCAATTTACACTGCATCATGTTGGCTTCTGTTTGTTGGTGAATGCCAAACCTCACTTCTTCGCATACATTTTTTATTAAAGAGAAAAATATGTCTTATATTAGGAGCAATAATTTTTTTTCAATCGATCACTGTTCAAAATTGAAATGTGAGACAAGTTTGACAAAATGTACTAAAATATGACCTGATTTTGGGGCCAATCAACTTAAATAATGGTTTGGGGGTTATAATAATATTAATCGTTTAGGACTTCTAATTTCTAGGTGCAGCACTGAACATAGATATCAGGTTCAAAGACATGTTTGTTATGATACAGCTTTCTCTTTCTCACTTTTTAAATTTTCTACAAAAAAATTTCGAGTGTTTTTTTTTTTATAATTCATACAATTGAAATACTGATATGATATGGGTGAATTTGATCAAATTTATCATCCAATACTATTTTTCAAAAATAATTAAGAAATTATATAGGTTCTGGAAGATAGCAATAAGAGTAAGGACATTGGTCGGTGTTAAGATGACGCTAAAAAGATGGTGTCGACATTGGCGCTGAAGAAAAAATTGGAGTGCCGGTACTAATATGACACCGGCTCTCTACAAGGAGTGACTCCTTATGCAAGAGAAACTTAGTCAAACCAATCAAAATGTGACACATAAACTTCTATCAATCTCAATTATTTTCCCCTCTCTATCCAGTAGAGAAGGAGTCGGCGCTATCAATGCACTCCCAAGAAAGTTTCGTCGACTCTTATTTAGTTTCTATCTTCCTTATCTTATCATTATCGACGTAGCCGAGCTTGACACCGACAACAAATGTCCCTTCTCTAAAGGGTAACTTCTCTTATAAAATATGAATGAAACCAATGTTGCAGTGTTTGGAAATAGAAAGGTAAAAGGAAAAATTCATAAAACTATCGTGAATTATGACTCATTTTCACATAACCATTTTAAACTATCGACTCATTTACATAACCATTTTACAAATAAATTGTAAATTCATTTAAAAAAAAGAATAAATAGATCCCGTGAATATGAAGTCCAACAGCTCCGGCACCGGCTGTACTCTTCCCGATGATGATGAGGATATCGAGCAACTCCAGCAAGCAAGCTTTGCTTCCAGATCGACTTCCTCCGGCCATCCCTAGTCCTTCCTCCTCTACAAATTGTTGGTACCGTCGAGTGTATTGCCAAATCTGCTTGTGTACGACGGACAGGCATTGGCGGCAAGCAGGATATGGATTAAGTCACTGGGACCCATACACTAGATCCAATCTAGTCTCCGTCGAGGTGGTGGGTCCCATGATAAAGGTCTGCGCACACACTGTCGAAAATACCAGATCTATGTGAATTCAATGGAGGGCTTGTGAGTTCGGGTTAGGCAGGTCAAATCTACTCTTTGTCAACTTTGTTGCTCCGGCTGGTTAAGGCTTTTGCAACAACCGAATCAAGTCTCGTCGGAGAAGTTGAAGGTTGAGAATGCCATTGTGGATCCGGCTACCAAAATCACAGATGAAGGCGAGATGCCAACAAACCCTCATTGATGAAATCACCAGAGAAGACATTGCACATGACCTCGCCGGAAAAGAACCTATTGCAACTCGCCGGAGAAGACTTGCAATCATCCGATCTAATTTTTTTTTTCTTTTCTTTTCTATTAAATTCTAATGATTTTATTAAATTTTTATTTATAGTTTTTTACTGTGGCAATGGTATATTTGTGATTTTCAAAAAAATGATGGTCATGTGCTTTGCACATGATGAAATTTTTAAAAAAAAATCTGTTAGAACTAGCACCGGTAAGCTTTTATGAACTTTAAAAAAAGTTCACTTTAATCATGTGAACAAGTCGATAGTTTAAAATAATTACGTGACAAAAGTCCCTCCCAATAGTTTTATAAATTTTTCTAAAAGAAAATGTGCAAGAAATTAATTTATTCATATTGAAGTGAATGTCATCATCTTTTTAAAACTGTTATCATATAATAAAATTAGCATATACAATAGAAGTTTTCAACAAAAATATATATATATATAGAATATGGACCTCCAGCTTGGATGGATAATTATTAGTCATAATTGAAAAAGTAGGCTGACAGAGTTTTATGAGCTACAATTAATGATTAATGAAGTAGATAAACGGTGTTTATATGAAAGAGTTGCAGTCCAGATTTCATAATCTGCACACATTCATTTCACTTGTCTTTTAGCTAACACTTTTGTGGCTGTGTGATTTATACAAAAAGAAGATATTTAAATTTAATTTAGTTCATATACCTTTTTTAATTCCAATTCAGTCCGGAAGTATATCATTTCATTTCAATGAAGTCGTCATTGCAACATGTGAACTAAACTCGAACATTTTGATATGAGATAACCATACAAAATAGGGGTGATCTTAACCATATTTTATAAAACTAACAGTTTTTTATTGGATTTGTAAAAAGTATCGTGAAGAATTTTTCTGTCTGAAAACTGAATAATACCATTAGTTTTCTTATGAAATGATCATTTTGCCCCCTTGATATAAGGGTAGGGTAGTTTAAGTTTGTTTTGCAGGAGATGGTAGTTTTAGGGTTCAATTTGGGGAGAGGGTAGTTTAGAGTTCGTTATTCAAGTTTTGAATAGTTTAAGGTTTATTTTTAGAGAGAGGTATTTTAGAATTTTCCAAAAATATGGATTGCATGTGCAACTCACGTAACTTAAAAAGTGTGAGATTTAATGGAGTGCAAATAGAAAAAAAATTTACCGAGATATTTTACTGACGACTTAAAATGACCAATACTTTCTAAACATATATGTTTCACTCCGGTTAGTTTATGAACTTAACCCTTTACATATTGGGGATTAAATTAAAAAATATGTAAAGAAATAAGACAGCATATTTAAGAGACTAAGCTTGAGAATGATGTCATATTAAAATGTTAAAATAAAATAATTTAAAGACCAAATAAAAAAAAACCAACTACATGGTTCAATTTTTGTTTGAAAATATTGAACATAATTGCGGTTGTTCCAACTGAAAATTGAAAGGGATGGGCTCACCAGCATCAGCTTTTGATGTGGACTTGTACACCTTCTACACTTCACTCTCAAGCATGTTGCCAACTTTTTTTTGCTTCATATATACATGTACCATAAACTGTACCTCACGACGGGTTGAGCCAGATCGGATTGGTATTCTAGGCCGGTTAATCAGTTTGGATCATGTCGCCTCAAGTGTTTTAAAATAACTGGCCAAATCGGGATACCCAAATAATTGCATTCAGCTATCTACTTAAAATAGATTAAACCTTATTTGTCTAACTAATTAAGTATCCGGTATCTTGTTTTGTGACCTAATAACGAAAAGTTTAAATAAAACAATTATTTATATCAGATCAAGTTGTTTTTATTTTGATGCGATGTGAGGTTACAATCCCAATAATCCTCCTTACTTTTCATTCACACATGAGTTTTTTTTAACAAAATTGGTGGAGGTATAAATCTTAACCTAAAATGTAACTTAGAAGATGGGTTAATTTAACCATAGAAGTAGTGAGCCAGACCAATTAATCTAGTACCCTTCTAAGAAAGCAGGCCTAGTGGGCTATGTATAAGATTAATTATTTAGAATGGGCTTGCGGTGCAAGCCCATATTTCCATTACAAACACTAGCAAGCCCATGGGACAGAAACACATATTCTCAGGCCCCACAGATTCCTCCTTCTGTGGACAAGAAGACATCAAATTGACACAAGATAATCATTCCAAGATTAAGTCATAATTAAGATGAATCAACTCTTGTGACGAAATCACATAAAATCATTGATCCTATTATTTTTTATAAGTGGGTCCCGTGATAAAGAGAAAAAGTGACAGAAGCCCAAAATTATCTCCAGTTTAAGGGGCTGACCTACGCACCCATTCTTCAAAAAGCAAAAGAAGAGCCACACTATTGTTATTTGCTTCGAAGCAATCTTAATAATCAAGAAAAAAGTTATCAAAACTATAGCTTCTCATGACATGACACAAACACATGCAAACCCTAAACCATATCTGGATTCCACTCACACTCACTCGCTTCCTCCGCCTTCAAATTATGCAACATGTCACCAACTTGTATTACTTTCGGTTTTCAATTTCTTTTAGGGGATAAGAACAAATACGTTTCTTTTGGATCTTTTTATTTATAATAACTCTATGTTTTTGTTTTTGTATCAATATCATACTCTAAATGATTTTTATATTGCAAAAAATCACTTATTTTGTTTACAAAATATAAATTATGTTAACTTTTGTACATAAAATGTCTAAAATATCTTTAACAATCCATCAGAATTTCACTTTAACCCTGACCTTAAATCCTAACCCTCCCCCATTGACCACCGCCCCCACCAGGGTTTAGCTTTAGGGTTTACTTTTAGGGTTTGTGTGTTAGGGTTGACAGGGGTAGTTTGAGTATTTTTGAAAAAGTCAACCATTTTCCATTCAAACTAACGGATTAAGTGGTTTTTGCAATAGGAAAGTCATTCAGGACGTGTGTTTGGCACAGAAGGTAAAACACAGTGAGTTATTGCAAATAAAAGTCAACCATTTCCTGCCAACCACCACTAGAATTTACCTTTAGGGTTTTGTTTAGGGTTGAGAGGGGTAGTTTGAGCCTTTTTGAAAAAAAAAAAGTTAACCATTTTCTATTCAAATTAACGAATTAAGTGGTTTTTTTTTTGCAATAGAAACATCATTTAAGATATATGTTTGGCACAGAAAATAAAACACGGTGAGTTATTGTAAATAAAATATTGAAGAGAGAATGTATTTATAATTACCCCTTTCGTTTATATCCCAACTCCACATTAAAGTATTATGTTTTCTTTATTCCATTCTTTGTTTTGTTTTCACATGAACAAAATGGATTTTATTTAGTGAGATGCCATTTTTCCCGTATTGTATATGAATAAAAATTCAATACAGCGATGATCTATTATTTATTGAATTTATAGACACCATAACAATCCTATCTAATACATATTTAAGCTGTAACATAATTGTCCTATAAACTGGAAGTGTTTATGATCAGTCAATCAATTTCGACACTTTTTAAGAAAACTAAATCAGAACTTCTGGTATGCCATTTTTCGGTACTAGAAGAAGACAAAGGGCAAGTGTAGTTCTTCAAACTCTGATGCTAATGGCATCGGTTTTTATTGGTTTCGATTAAATATTAGCACCCCTACTTGTAATCATTGCTTACTAAACGGAAACACGATAGGGTTGTTGACGATTGCCAAGCAACCCGCACACTACACAATATATGTAGCCAAACTTTGTACCGAAACCTCTTCCATCTACAACCCTCTTGTCGTCAAACACTAATAACAAAAACTAATATCGTGATCTAAAATCGTCGTTGTTGGAATACCATAGTACACAAAACGACATAACAACATGCACTAATCCAATTTCATTCATAAATGATTCAAGACAACATAATAACAGAAATTAAGATATGATAGACACACATGAAGTTCTAACATCATCAAGAAAACATTTAACTCTTAAAATTCGGTATTTAGTTGTTAAATATTAATTATAGTTTATTGATATCGGAGAGGAACGGCGGTGAGCATCCATCGCCAACACATGGCCCAAAAGGTGGATCTTTTCCGGTAACGGTAGCGGCCGACATTCCTCGCATAGGAAAAGGATAAGAACGTGATTGCCTAATACTAATTAAAGTGGTCAACTAATGTAGAAAAACCTTAAAATTTAAGAAAATACTCAAAACGGTGCAATGTGTAATATATTTGTTTCCATGCTTTATGGTCCGTGCCACCCCAAGGCATGCACAAAAGATACGCTGTTTTGCTTGACCAAAACCGGGCCTTTTTGGTCTTTCTAGCATAATCAACTAACTTTAGGCTGATTTGCTTCTAATATTCCATTATATCATATAATAAATGTGTATCTATAAACATAATTGAGTCGTCATGTAATTGTTCATCTATGAAGTTGAGGTTGGACTTCCAAAATTGAGCCATCATATACAAATGTGCACGTGCCTCCCCTGAGGTCTACGTGGCATTCATCTTACAATAAATATCGGGAATAGTCTTTTTAGTGATTCCT
>JAYMSW010004807.1:0-10638 GCA_036897725.1 Erodium texanum | reverse complement strand
TGGTCAGCCTGAAGAAACAAGTGAGCATGCCTTCATGGAGTGTCCAAGAGCTGTAAGGTGGTGGAACAGCTCTTGAGTAAGACCTCGGATTAACGGGTCTCTCAATGAATAGGTCTGGGATATGATCCAGCAAGACTCTGATAATGACAAAGAGGACATGGAAATGTTATTATGGGCTATATGGAAGGCTCGTAATGTAACACTCTACGTGGGATAATATATACAACTCATGTAGAAATTTTATTTGAAGCTCGAAACGTACTCAGAGATTGGAAACAAGCTCAACCATCAAAATTAGAGACGGTACCGAGGATTAAGGCTTTCCAGCTGACATGTGCCAAACCGGACTTAGGCTTCCGAAAGTGTAACATTGATGGAGCCTTGTTTCCCGGGAAGGATCGTATTGGTATTGACATCATAGTTTGGGATGAAGACGGAGTAGTTATTAGAGCACAAACTTAGGTCGTGCGGGATCCAGAACTCCCGTGGAAGTTGAACCCAAAGCTCCAAGGGCAGCACTCCAATGTATCATTGACATGGGCTTAACTCAGCTTATATTCGAAACTGATTGTTTGCATCTTTATCAGTTGATGCAACAATCATCAGATCTTCACTCACCTTTAGGGACCTTAATAAGGGGTTGTCGAAAGCTTGTGTCAACAATACAGGGGAGTTGCTCTTCTTTTGTCAAGCGATCTGTGAATCGTGGGGCTCATAAACTAGCCACATATTTCGTTCTTAACGTTGACCGCATCTGGGATATTGTATCGTTTCCGCTAGCTATTCAGCTTATCCTATGGGCCGATTTAGCACATTAATAATAGGGTAAATTCCAAAAAACTACTACCAGCAAGTGACTAATTGCAAAAACCTACTGTACGTTTTGCGGACTCTGTCCTATTTTACTACCCTGAACATTTTTTTTGGTCCATCGTCTATTAGTTTGGACGGAAATCATCTATTTTTCGGCACATGCAAGTCACATTGTCTATAATTTTTTTGAAATGACCAAACTGCTCTACACTTACAATTTTAAATTTTAATTAAAATAAAATGAATAAAACAAAAAAATCACAGCCTCAAACGTTTTCTTCTCCGGGAAAGCTAGCAGCCTTCGACGACATCGCCGGCAAGCTCCTCGAACCAGATGTGAATCCCAATTCATGTTGTCGGTGATTCCCAATTTTCCTCTCCGACCCCCAAATTGATTCCTAATTTTGCTCTCAAAAAACCACTACCAACAAATTTTCCTGGAGTTATCGCAGAGAGAGAGGTTACAAGCTGGGTTGTTGTAGGTCTCTCTCTGATTCTCCAACAACAAAATTTGCATATTTAGAGAAGGGAATTGAATTAATGCACCGATGAAGAATACAAATTTATTGAACATCATTGATTACACTAACATCAGGTTTGAAAATAATCAGAAACAAAGAACCCAAAGCCCTACAAAGAGAAAAGTACGTGAAATCCCCAAATTACTATTGGAGGCGCTAATCTGTGAAATTCCAATCCCGGCCGGCAGCGACGGGAGGTGCTAATCGACAGGGAGGAGCTCGCGAAGGTCATGGCAAGGGATCTGAAACGCGACCTTCTGCTTGTAGACGTACTCCTGAACTGACTGGTTGAGGAGCATGATGAAGATCCGGTGGTTGAGGCGGCTCTGACGACAAACTGCTCCATCTCGTCGTCAACGTAGATGAGGACTTGGCCCGCTAGGACGGTGAAGGCGGTATGGAGGCAGGAGGCGATTCGGGTGAAGCATGTACTACGACGAGTTAGGATGCTGGGAGATGGCGGATCAACTGCGTCATGGTAGATCTTGACAACTCCGTCGGACTTTATGAGCTTCACGGTATTGGTAACCGGAGACTCGGTCTCTACCTCCGGGGAGAGCTACAAGTAGGATAAATCATTGCGCCCAGCAACCATGAGATTACTCTGAGACGCAAAAAATTTGATACCCATTTTTGTATTTTTATTTTAATTCTCAGCTCATAACAGATAAACCTAGATGGAAATTTTTGAAATAGGATTGATTTATGAGTTGAAATCAATTTAGAGAATAAAGAAAGATGGGGCGGAAGTAGATGGGGAGAGATAGAGTTGAAATCAGAAATAATTGTTTTAATTTTATTTTGTCATGTAGTGTGAGGGTAAATAAGACATTTCATATCAAATTTAACTATGTTAGGAATAGTGGACCAAAAAAAGTTGAGGGTAGTAAAATAGAACATAGTCCATAAAACGGTAGGTTTTTGCAATTAGTCACTTGCTGGTAGTATTTTTTTGGAATTTACCCTTAATAATATATCAGATACTTGTTTTTCAAAAAAAGAGAGAGAGACTGCAAATAAGTTTTGGGACTACTCACCTATGTACACAAAAGGATGTCGTTGTTACACTATACCATGACAATCAGTTTGGAACGTACGTACAACATATCAGCTTACTTTTACGATGGGCTCAAAATATAGAACTGATCAATGTGCATTATGCAGCTGTAGGCCTTGCAAAACTAAATCCATGGAAAAGATTTTCATTAGATTTAGGACTCGAAGCTAGAGATTCCAACACAAGCATGTTTGTCCAACGTTCCTCAAAGTTTGTGACGCAATGCTTTCCTTCAACGCTGGGGAGAAAGCCAGGTTGAATTTCCCGAGCCTCCAGCTTCTTCCAGTTGATGGACTTGAACCACTTGTGACATCTTATCTCCTCGCTGCCACTAGGCCCGCTGCCAAGGCGCTTGCTTGCATCTTTTTGCAGCAACTAGGGAAGAAAACAGTATAGTTTTGATAGTTATTTCTTATTATTAGTTTATTTTTTATAGCTTGTTGTTATCTATGAACAATATGTCTTCTTGTTGTTTCCAATCTAGTATAAGTCTATTTCCAAAGTTGTATTTCACCATCAATATCATCTAATTATCAGCTTAAGCTTTAGTTTAATTGATTCTCTAACATGGTATAAGAGTTTCGTTCCTCACAGACAAGCATTCGAATCCCACTATCTCCAAAATAGTTATTAAGGTAATTACGTCTGGCTCCCTTGAACTATGAGTCAGTTTCACTTAATTACCTCGAAATTTGACTTTACTTTGACAACATTCCGAACTTTTGTTTTGTAACATCGTTAGTGATTCTGTTAACAGTTCTGTCCTTTTACTGTTCATTTTTCAAAAATGACAAAAATGCCCTTGAATTTGAAACCCTCCAACCCTAAAATGAACCTCTCTTAACCATAATCCCCGAATTGAAACCTCTTACATTTAAACCCTAAATTAAAACCCTAAAACATAACCCTTAAATTAAAATCCCTAAATCTAGTCCTTAAAATCAAACCCTTAATCTAATCTAACCATCAAGATCAACCTTTCAAATAAAACAATTAATCTAAACTAAAACCCTGAAAAGACCAAACTATCCCTTAATTACTTTTTAATTTTCTCAAGATGCCTGTTTTTGGCCATCCGTGAAGCTGAAAGGATGCGACGGCGGTGAAGGTTTTCAGTAGCGGCTACGATTCCCCTCTCTCTAGTAATTGGGCTTCTCCATTTCACTATAGATCTGGGAGTTCGGATTCAGGCATGTTGAAGGGAAGACGGAGAAACTCGCGCTTGCAATCACAGTTGGTCTTCGAGATCGATGAGAAGAGGGCTTTAAGTTCGAGGAGGTGGGACTGAGGAAAATGCTCGAGGGGGTCGGAGGAAGAGAGAGGTTTAGGTTCTGTCGCCGATGGAGGTCGTCAAAGCTTCCATCGTCATCGGAGCTTCCACAGATCTTACGACCGTCTCAGTGCCTCAGCTAAATCCGACCATCGAGCCTCCTTCATCGATCGTCTCAGTGCCCCTACCAAATCCGACCGCCTCAGCACGTCGTTCCAGATCTGGCTACCATCGAGACTCCTTTTGTGGCGCTTCCGGTTGCTAATCGGCTATATTGGGGACTCTTGTTTGTCTTCCTCTTCTTGCAAGACCATATTTCCAGATCCGAGTCCAGATCGATGGTCATCAGCAAACCCAGCTGCGAGGTGAAGAACTACAGATTCAGAGAGGAAGGTAGACGAGGAGGGGGGATCGGGTCTGAAAATTATAATGATTTTGTTGGGCAATTAGGTCATTTTGGTATTTAGGGTTAAATATTAGAGTTTTTAATTTAGGGATTGGTAGGGGTTAGGTGTAGGGTTTTCATTTTAGGATTAAAGGGTTTTTTCGTTTAGGGTTTCAAAATTGGTGGCATTTTCGTCATTTCTGAAAAATGAACAGTAATTTGATAGAATCTCTAACAAATTTTGTAACAGTGCAACAAAACAGAAGTTCGGGGTGTCGTAAAAATAAAATCAAAATTCGTAGTAATTAAGTGAAAGTGGCTCATAATTCAAAGGAGTCGGGCATAAATAACCCTATTTATTATTTATCTAATTTGTCATAAATGAATATTTTATCTCTTTCCTTAATTTCACATTCAAATGAGGCTTGCCCACGAGGAGAAAGAGGATTTGGTAGGGCTCTAATGTCCTCAATTTAATTAAAGTGTGGATTTTTTAATCGATCATAGGTTAAGTTGAAGGCAACCAAAAAATTACAATATGGTTACAAGGCATAATGTCTAATTAATAAGGGTGAAAAGATTTACCGCTTTTAACAATGAATGGGCTTCGTTGGACAAGAATGGTGGCAGCTTGACCCTGTCCTTTATTATCTTCTGCTGCACTTTTTGCCTGTTTCCGAGAGTAAAAGGTGGCTGCAGAGATGAAGGAAAAAGTAATATAGTCAAGTAAATGATTATGTAGTAAAAGTAAAGACTGGATATACCTTGCCGCTAAGCATTTCATATAAGAGGATTCCTACACTCCACCAGTCTGCTGCCTTGTCGTGGCCTTTCCCAACCACAATCTCCGGTGCCATGTACTCTAATGTCCCGCACATTGAATTCAATCTCCTTTGCTCCTCAAATTGTTTCGCCACCCCAAAGTCAGTCAGCACTACTTGTTGGTTGCACAAATACAAATGTCAAAACATAACTATATCTGTATACATGTGTGTTAACTTGTGTTTAGGCATCGCATGGTCATACATGTCCATGTGCATCTACAAGGATGTTTTCAGGTTTGAGATCGCGGTGCATCACTCCATTTGCATGAAGGTGAGACACAGCCGAAACTATCTCAGTTATATACAAACGAGCCAAATCCTCTCTGAAAACCAAATGACATATATAGGTTACAAACTCACAAATGCAATAACAAGTAGTGATCATAAACAATGCTAACAAAGCTGCAAGAGCACCTGAACAAGCCTTGTCGATGGAGCTGGAAAAAGATGTGGTCCCCGTTGACAAAATCAAGCACAAGGTAGAGCCTGTACTTGGTCTGAATCACCAAAACAGCTCATCAATTTCACATAATCAAACACCAGAGGCAGGACCAACCCTATATAATGTGTTAAAGTTGATAAAAACTTATGGGTGATGAAACCATTATTACTTGAAAGGAGTAGTGGAGCTTCACAATGAATGGACGATCTACTTTGGTTAGAATGTCTCTCTCAGCAAACATGTATTCAACATGGTTTTTCTGCACAATCTTGTCCTTGCAGACCACCTTCATCGCATATATCTCTTTCGTACCCCTCTTCCTGACCTGGTACACTTTTGCAAACGCCCCCTGTCCCACAACCTTTAAGATCTCAAAGTCTTCAACTCCTACTCCATGGCCACTATGAGCTTGCACAATGGGAGGCTCCTCCTCCTACACGACAGATTCAATGATGGAAGATCCGCAATGTTTTTTCGTGACATAATTGTGACAAACTTGTCCATTCCCATCAGAAAGAATGAACTCAGAGAGATCAAGTGGCTGAGGAGGGGCTGGCTGGTTCTGTAGAGGCTTGCAGGTCTCATTGGGATTATCATATAGCTGAAACAAAACCATTGAAATGGAGTTTCTTGAGGACGCAACAACAATTCTTGAACTCACCAAGATAACAAGGTTATCTTGCTGCAAAAATCAAACAAATGACCCAATGTTAGACTCCTTACGAGATTCAAAACCTAAATTGGGTGACAAATATTAGGATGACTGGCCAAAGATACACCAAAACAACATGAAACAAAAACAAAAAATGGAAATGATCAATGATGAATAGGAATAAGAAAAGGAGGGATTGAATGATGTATGTTTGTTACGTAACTATGAATCAAGAATTGCTGGATGCATCAACAAAGGAGGCGAGGAAGGAAGCCCCTTCACTTGTGCCTTCCTTTGTATATATACATTTAGGATGTGACACAAAAAAAGAAACTTCCTATTATTAATCAATTTCTTTGAACAAACGGAAAGGAAGTTCCTACTTTTGCTAATCAATCAATGCACGTCAGCCAGAGCCAGTGGTTGCTCTCGATCACCGGACCAATTGCTTCCTCGTGGTTGTTTCTTTTCTTTTTTTATAAAAAGATTCTCGCATATATTATATATCTATCGTAAAGTATATATAACTACTGTTGAAACGATCAAGGTAAAAGCCCTTACAAAACCTAGACTTGGTGGGAATTAAATTCCTGTAGTCAGCTTCTCACTGAGCATAGCTCGCGTACTGCTTACAACCAGACTAAACCTAAATGAAAAGGACCTGAAACGCGATAGATGCGCATCTAAACCTGACTAAGCCTGACACCTAAACCAGACTAAATCTGACACCAAAAAACAACTGCTATTTTGTTATGACAATTGGATTGTTCCAATGTCAGACTATGGGAAAAAAAGAATAGAATGATCCCAAGTTCAAGATAATAAGTAGATGAATCGAGATATATATATCTGACACGAGTAAAATCCACTTATAAATAAACGAATGTTCACTCATGATACGAAAATGTACCGACCAATGTAATATGGGTTTTCTACTAGAGATCCAGAGTTGTTGAACTCATGGGAAACAATGAACAATCACTCGTTATCTAGTACGTTATTAATCTGTTTCGGCAATCAAAGGGTTTGTTGTGATGTATACTTAGACATGCAAAGTGAACACAAATAAAAGTGAATGCAAATCAAATTGAGGTTTTGTAAATCAGATGTAAAAGGCAATCTATGGCACGTGATCATAGAGACATGTACATAGCATGAAATAATCTATGAACATTATGAAATTGTTTATTATAGAGGCAGCGAACTTCCTTTTAAACTAATCATAACTTCTTTCGATAGCTTAGGACCCTATTTATGGAATCAGACCACCTAATTATTTCTAGTCTGGGTGTAGAGAGACTCAAAACATTAAAGTTTCTAACTTTTAAGTTAGGGTCTATGGCTATTGCAATTGTACTATCCCTACTATCTCTACCAAAGACTTAAGTCCAACTTATGTTTAATTCTAGACTAATGACTACCCTCATTTTTCAAGTATTTAGTAACAATTCAAATCGATTATCAACCTTACAAAGGTGATAACGCATTAAGGTCGAATCAAACGTACACCTAACCTAGATCAATTCCACAATGTTGAACAAGCACCCAATGCATAGAACATTCATTATCACTCGTTGCGCTAAAATAATAATAGTGTAGTTACTCGTGATCATGGAAAAAGAAGAAGAAAGATAAGATATAATTGAATTCATCATGTTATTGATAAAATAAAATTGATATAACTACCGACCTTCAAATCTTGGAATCCCTATGATGCAAGCGCATCTTGCCTCCTAAATCGATATCTTTGTCCATAGTTTAAGTCGATTTCATCCCTATTTTGAGTATGATTCCATCCTTTTATTACCGTTTTATGCTTTTCTGGTATTTTGACCATATGCGGATAAAAGAAGCAAAAACGAGGCAAATTTGGTGAAAACCAGCTAAGTCCGGAACAGAGGAGCCAGATGCAGCTAGTGACGTACGTCAGCTAGGCCGTCACACCTTGGCTGACAGGCGTCACCTGAGGAGAATTGTTCAGTCGAGTGACTCGATCGGGACAGAGAGCTGGGAAGGGCTTGATGGACTTGGTGACAGGCATCAGCAAGGCCATTAGACCTTGTTTGACCCCCATCACCTATGCAGTATTTTGGGGAACATATTTTCAAGCAAGAGAATGAAGACTGAAGAGGCTGACCTGATGACTGACGCCCGTTAGCTAGGCCGTTACGCCTCGGTTGACGGTCGTCGGGCCCGAAGTATATATCAGAAATGAAGAACAGTTTCTCATGAGTTGGGATACAAAGGCCGTGACGTGCGTCACTCAACCCATGACGGACCTTCTGACCCTCGTCAGTTAGTCCTTCACGCCCAATTTCAATGTTGTTTTTACCCTTTTCCCCTCGTTTAGTTAAGTGGTATAAAATCCCAATTAGTTTCTGAAATTAGGGATCACTCATTGTTTAGGAGATTTTGAAATTATGCAGAGAGAACTAAGGTTTTGGAGCCAGGAAAGCTTATGGAAAGGATTTGAATTCATCGATTGGTATTGCATAAGTTACTTTTTATGAATATCAGGACTTGTTCTATCTTTTCTACCAATTTTTTTTCTATTTTCTTAAGCATGAATAACTAAAACCCATAATCTAGGGTTATAGGGGATTAGGGTTAATTTCGTGGCAATGAACTTAGGTAATGACTAAAATGTTGAATTATCTATTAAGATTCGCATCTAGTTTGGACTTAATGCTAAAACTGGATCGATCACCTAGGGTTAGAAATGAAATTGATTATTGTCACCTACGAAGGGAGAAAGTTAATTGGACCAAGACTAGATGGGACTTGGGTTCAGATCCTAGCTGGTGACGATAGGACCAACCTAGGCTATAGTATCTTTTGACCACAATCTTAAGTTAGCGTTTACACAGAACTTTAAACCTTAGGATTATCTACACCTCGATTGGCAACGACTTGGTGGATAGTTTCTATGAGGGTCCTAATGCACTTGCGAGAAGCTTAGGACTATTTTGAGAGTATTCCACTGCTCCTAAATAGAATCAGCAACGCTTCATTGCCCGGGAATCATTGTCATGAATGTACCGCTATGAAACGGAAGCTCTAGATTATCTGTTAAACTTGAGATTTTCAATAACTTTCATTTTACTCTGTGATTTTCGTAATCATTGATTTTTAAGTTAATTCTCCTTTAATTTATAAAACAACCAACAAACCCTTTTCCAAACTTGGAATAACCTAACTCACAAATAGGATAAATAACAGTGCCTTTTTGTTCCCGTGGATTCGATAAACCGGGGTCTTGATTTACAAGCCCTGTGTTACTTTGACTGGTATAATGCCGTGTCACACGCTGGTGAATTTACCAGATTTATTTTGGTAGGTTTTGAGTGTGTCGCACCACCTTGAGCACTAGCAGATATAGTCTCAATCTAATATGAACTACCCCTCTTTTTTTCCCTAACTTTATTGTATATACCTAACAAATTCGGAGGGACAAAAGAGGACAAAATTGCTAAAATTCAATTCTAATTCGGATCGTGCAGCTCGACTCACGGCTGTAGGGTAGGTTGTAACAGCCACCCTCACGACTGTGACTTCCACGGTAGAGTTCCAACGTGTTCCTTCATGAGTTCGAGGTATCTGTTACTCCGGGTCTCACGATCATAGCCTTGGCTTTTACAACCAACCTTACGGTCATGAGCCTTACGATATACTTCTAGTGTATGCCCGTTTGAGGAGATCTTCTTCTGGTGAGTGTCACGACCATGACTCGACCTTGGAAGCATCATTGGACACTTCACAGCCGTGACCTTGGCTGTGAACTTCCAGCAAGCCTCCTTTTGCTCCCAAAACACTCATTTTTAGTCCATTTATCTGCAAAGAGTCCAAATACACAATACACGTAAAAGCATAAGATAATTTAATTAAATCAAGGCAAAAAAAAACTATTAAAATCTGGTAGAAATAGATGATTTAGACAAAAAAAAAATACATCTGCATCAACACTCACACTCACGCTTTTCTCGTCCCGAGATATATACATCACGATAGAAACGGTTAAACCCCGATGATATACTTTGAAGGAGGAGTCCGGGCCTCATTTATCCAAAAACTGAAAGCAAATGCAAATGCAATGCATGATCTTAACACAAATAATGCAATCTCTGAACGACACATAGACTCAAATAGAAGTTGAAACAAGAACCTCAAAAGTTTCTAAGATGATGCATGCAAAAGGTTACGAAAAAGTGGGTAAACATTAAGATAATCATGCATATTGATCAAAAGTTGTTCTCAAAGTTGAGCACGCAAAACAATTCTCACGCTTCTCAAGAAATCACAAAGACTAGAGAATACACTAAGTATGAAGTTACTTGAAATGAAAATTACTCTTGTGACTCACTTTCCTTCTTCACACCACTAGTTGTAGTCTTTTCTTTTTTTCCTATATATGGAACTTAAGAATCTCATATGCTAAGCACATCTATCTCACTCTCCAATAATTGTAAGGAACCATGACAATTGACGTGCGGGAAACCAACCTAATTAATTAGGCAGATTCACCCTCACGATACGGTAGTGAACCGGTCAAGTAGTATGGGCTTTGTAAATAAAGGCCCAGTATATCGAATCCGTGGGAACAATTACGCGCTAACTTTATCGTAATTATGAGTTAAATAATTTCGGATCTAAAAGGTGATTATTTTAGTAACGTGA
>JAYMSW010004806.1:0-10638 GCA_036897725.1 Erodium texanum | reverse complement strand
TTGGCAGCTTTCCTCTTCTTAGCACCTGATGGCATGATTGGAGCCTCTTGCTCTTCGGTGGAGTCGCCGAGTGAGTGACTTGAGAACCAGATCGTGGGCCTTCTCTCTCTCTCTCTCTAGAAGAGACTGAAACTGTGCCTTGGAGAGTTTCAAAATTGAAGGGAGGGTCTTTTTTTCAGATGAACTGATGAGAGATGGCAAAGATGTAAATATGCGGTCAAAATTATTCTTTTTTGGTTTTTTCAACAATTTTGTTTTCTTCCTTTTTTTTTTTTACCATATTTTTCTCTTTGAATTCAAAGTAAATTTAGTTAGTTTGGTCCAAGGAATTTAAGAAGATAACAATTTGGCATTTGCTAATAAATAAATAAAAAATTTAGCATTTGAGGTTGTTATGAAAATCTTTTAATGTTTATTTCATGTGTGAGGTTGATTTATTAAATTTATTTTTATAATAATCATCTTTTGAAGTATGTACAAAAATTTTATCAAAAAAAAGAATGAAGTATGTACAAAAATAATAATAGATACTTGTAATTATTGCAAGCTGTGATATGCATACGTTTTAATTAAGGACATTTTATGTATGTACATGAGAGTCATTTATGAAGATTTATTAGTTGAAATAATTTGTTAGCCAGGCTACTAATTCACACATGTAGGACTTTCACTAACTCTTGTATTTATGGAGATTTATTAGGTAAACATTGAGACATTTTTAACTATTAAAATACTCATGTTTTAAATGTAAAAGTGACTAAACGACTTGTTAATTAAAATCATTGAGTTTTTTCAACAACAAAAAAATCTCTAGATTTGGGCCAGGCCCAACAACATCAAGACAGTTTGATTTATTTGAATTTTTATTGTACGAGTATCAAATCTTTATCTTTAGTGCAGAAACTTGAATTAAGATTGATGATTCTTTAGGACGAAACAAGATGGTTAAATAGCGAAGTCAATTTTTTATGGGTAAATGCTTATTCCTCTAATCTAGTTTTTTTTTAATGTCGTGTGAATACCTAATATTTCTCGGGTTTCTTTTTCTAGATATACTTGGTATATAAGCAGACCAAGAGTCTCATCGGAAGACAAAATGGGGGTAAAGAACACACTTCTCATTGCCACTTGGTTAGGAGAGAATAGCAACTACGAGGCTCTGGTTCGAAGCCTTAATCTTGAAGTCGACGAACAAAGTGGGCAAGATAAGATTCAGTTTTCCATCATCAAAAGAAGATGATAGATATATAATTAAACAGACTCATATAAGAATAATATAAAAAAGATTAAGGTAGAGAATATGAAGCAAATAAACTTCAAAATCTATTTATAATACTGAAAAAACTGAAATGAACCACGAAGATTTGTCTTGTAATAAGACACCCTCGACTTCTAGAATTCTACGTAAAAGTCCAAATATTTAAAATTTTGTATTTTTGCATAAATGAAATATATTCATGTCCAACTAGGATTTAATAGGATCTTCTAGACAACTAGTAGGTTTAGGATTTAACAGGTTCAGGGTTGGGATAGGAGTATTTTGAGGTTTTTGGAAGAAAAAAAAAATAGTCTCATGTGTCTTTGTACATGATTAAATATGGATTATTCTATATAATTTAACAGAATATTAAAAAAGATCATGTATATTGAAAACAACCATTTGCAGTTAACCCTGGTATTAATAGATATGATTTTTTTCATATAAAAAAAATTGTCACTTATATTATATAACAACCATAAAAATACATATATTGAACTATTGATCATAATAGGTAAGATAGTAATCTTACATACTTTTAAGTGTGGTGGGAATAACAATTCATGCAGTCAGTTGAATGAGCATAACTCACATACGGCTTAACAACTAGATCGGACCAAACATCACACTAAGACACACACATGGGATAACCTAAGACAAACAAATTGCAAATAACACATACAACTAAAATAGTAACATTATTGTGCCCGCTAAGATTCGATCATGATGGTTAAGAAAGACTGGACTAGCCATGACAGATAATATGTATGATATTATTTTTAAACAAATTCAATCATTTATTTATTGTCTTTTTGATACAAATCCAATCAAATCACACCAATTACACAATCATGCCAACAAGTTGGCTATAGGTTTGTTTTGTACATCAAAGAACTCATGAAAAAGAATATTTAGGAAGAACACAATAAGAGAAAAATAAAATAAAAAGGACAAATCCAAAACATGGGTGGAGCTTAAATCACACAAATCCATTTCTTCTTCTGTTTCAAGTTCATCATCTTGAGACATGAAGAGCTGCTATGTAGAACAATTGTGTTGCTGAGAGGATGATCATAAACGCTTCCATCGTTTTCTAGCAAACCACAAAAACAAAAACATATTTGCATAATTTTTTCCATCAAATTTTTCCTAATAGAGTCGAGAACTTAAAAAAATATCGGGTTCTGGAGTCTCACCAAACGTGCATTCCTGTTTTCAAGCTCGATTTCTTTCCAAGCAAATCTGAATTAAAATAGACGATCGAGTCATTATATATCATAAAGTAGATGTTAAGGATAGATCCATCTAAAAGTTCAAGTTGATAAATAATTTTTTTATGACAGGCGCCAACACATATCTTCATGTGCATGACACGTTGGAAAGATTCATGTTATGTGATGCTCTACACGTGAAACAACAGATAAACTGTTTTTACCCCATGGCTAAGAGAGTGAGAGACCATGCGATGGCTCCGGCAGAAACAGCAGCAGCCAAGCTATCCTTGGTCCATGATCGGATATGGTTGACGCCCGATATCACAGAGGCGACACCAACAACTCCGGCGATCAAAGCGAACATCACAAAAAACCCGGTCGCCGCATTTCCCATAGGGAAGTATATGGGAGAGAAATGCGCCGGTAGGTTAAATTCCGGTCCTGCCCAAGGAAAAAAAGATTATCATCTATGTCAGTGTCTATCTTGTTAAACCTCGACCCACCTAAACATCAAGTTGATAAGCAGAGGCCCTAAGATCCTTGTTAATAAGCAGTGATATGATCCAAACTTTTCAGACGTTAAGTAACATATAACTATTAAGTGGTGATGTAATTCACGTCTTTTAAAAGTGAGACTCTACACATGAAACAACATACGAATCATTACCTCATTGCCTCATGTAGTATAGATCTATAACCACCAAGTTCTTACATAAAGTAAAAACCCGACCCACTAAAAACCCGAGTGAATGCGCGAAGGCCCTAAGACTATGATTCATATCTTTTAAATGTCAGACTCTACATGTCAAACAACAAATCAAGGAAGAGGAAGTACCAATGATGAAACCATGATCAATGGCTTTATCCATAGCCCATCCTCCTATGCCCAAAACTATGGCATACATGCAGAAGTTCAGCCCTAAAAGCATGGTGGCAACAGGCTTGAGCTGCTCGTTGGCCATCGAAACTATCAAGAAAGAGAGACAAGAGACGAGGTTTCGGAGGGTTTAATGTAGGAAAGATTTGTGCAGGTACATGTGGTTCATGCAAGGTTTGAGGATGTTTATATAGACTTATGTTTGATATGTACAAGGTTTTGGTTCTTTCCTTGCAAGGCTGTTCGGATCCAGAGATATGGGTCTATGAGTGTCAGGTTGTAAAGGTGAGATCTTGCTGATGATTCTTGCATAACAAGGCAAAGAAAACCTAGATTCTCACTTCTGCTCACATTTGCTTTTTCTCTTTTTGTGATATTTGTTGTTTATTGGTTCTTTGGAGGAGAAAGTTATGTTCTTTGCCAATTTGTGTCTAGAAATGATACCTATGTTAATGTTTTGTTTCATATTGTTATATTTTTGGTAATGTTATGTTACAACGTCGTTAATCTATGGATGAAAACTTGGTTAAACACGGGTTTAATCAGGCCAGGCAGACCAGTTGATCTTGAAACTCATGGTGGATCGAGCAGATTGACCAGGTGGGCCAACTGATACCAGTATACATGTTTTGGGCCGGGCCCATTATGTTAGATGAGTATGCAAGACGATTTGGGCTTAAGGAAAGATTAGCAACATAACACTAGTATTTTTCTACATCTGTAACAACAATGAATCACCAAAAGGCCTCAAAAATTGGCTAAACTCTTGAAAATAAAGAATTTATCATCCTCTAAAGTCATGTACATTCACTGGCAATTTCTTCAAAATGTCCAAAAATCATCTCAAATTGCAGATGTAATAAGAAAAACAAGATAATTACCATGAAATGCACCTCAGGAGATCATATAAAAAAATTGTGCCCTTTCGTTTGGGAACGGGAAGCCAGAACGAATGCCATGACCTGAAGCCTGAAGGCGATGTGGCGCTTGCAGCATTGACGAAAGGCGAGGCATGGAGGGAAGATCGGTGATGTCAGCATGATGTCAGCGTTCCTTGTGGTAGAAGTAAAATGCCACGTACAAGAGGGAAGAGGAAAGGGGTTGTGCTAAAAAATCATCCCCTCCCTTTCATGATGAAGTATTCCTCGTCGGCTCTGACAAGCCGCCTCTGGAACTCAGCCCACTCATTTCGGCACCTTGCTCTGACCTGTGAGAAAAGAACAAGAGAACGAGTTCAAAGATATAAAGATTTATGAGTTTGTATTCTGATAATTTCACAAGCAAGAGATGATGATTCCTTCCCGAGTTTCTGTAAGAATAGTCAGATGAATATGTATTCAAAATGTTCAGCATTGGCATATAATCGTTACCCCATCTCTGACCTGTACAGAGTAAAACACGAGAACAAGAGAGTTAGTGTTTTCCTAAATTCATTTTCACATTTCGGTTATACATAAAGAGTCAGAGTTTAATAGAAGTTGAAGTTTTAATATCATAGGATTATCCATACCCCTTCTGGTGGAGCTTTCTCTTTCTCTACCGCATCCTACAGTTTCACAAAGAACAATTTAGCTATTGATGTTAAAATGTTATGATGAACTCGTATTGAGATTGAATTCACAATTCTCACCCCACGCCCCAACACACCCAATATCCAAGAATAACCATCCAGAGCCTCTCTAGTTGAAGTAACTTTCTGCTTCCAGTGAAAACATAAATCAGTAAAAGAATAGAACTTACTAATACAAACTTGGTTGCAAGTTTCAAGTCACAATTTCGATTACCATTCCTTCAATTATATTCTACTTTTATGGTTTTTCATATTTTCAGGCTTTTACAAATATTAGCTCGATCGACAAAATCGTGTGTATTGACAAAGTATCTTGAAAGTTATCGATGACTTACCTCCCCAAGAGTAGGGATTGTTTCATGAATTATCCATTGTGAATCGATCACACCAATCTTCTCATGTGCAGGCTATTGAAACACATTAGAACACACGCCAAAATAAGGATTCATGTTTTATACAATATAGTGATTTATCTTAGTTTCAGAGTATTTTTAGTGATTTTTCCTTCTTTTTTTACATATAAAAAAACCCTTTTCATAATAATTTGATTTCTATATGTAAAAAACATGAACAAACTAAACAGACCTCCACACATCTTCTGAGAGCAAAGTCGATGCCCCAACCATGCACCAAATCATTCTACAATCACACCATTAAGCATCTCATCAGGAAGAAAAAAAATATTATGATTGTGTGACTTAGAATATTACACAGACCTGAATCATATGCCATACGCAACCCCAAGCTTTCCGAGAAAAGACAGGAGCCATGATTTCCACAAACCTGAAAGAAGAAAATAAACCATATATTAGTGAATAGTTATCATTTTCTATCATCTATTTCTATTTATGATAATGCATTCCCATTGTTTTGAATCTTGGATCATAAGTTAACAGACAGAACGAAGCTGGGCTCAATGGGTTTTGATTCGAGCATTATATTTACTTGGAAGCTTGTAAGAATTGATTATCTTGAATTTCAGAAAACCATTATGGAGGAAGCTGAGCTAAGTTCATCAGTTAAAACCCAATTATGTATTTGCTATTTCTGCAACTTTATTATCAAGCTGCCAACAGAGAGAAACACATCAAAGACTCAACACTACAGATTTATGTTCTCTATATGCAAAAAAGTATTCATTGAAAGACAGATAGAGAGAGTACGCTGCACATGGAGGCAACTTTGGGTCACTACACCAGCCTGGTTTCTCTGTTGTGTTCCTGTGACCAAATCAAGAGATAAATGATCTCATACAACAATTCCCAGTTACTTGTAACACTATTAAATCAGATCAGTGTGTGTGTGTGTGTGTGTGAGAGAGAGAGAGAGAGGGTTTACGTGTGAAATTCTTGATTGCCTCTCCTCTTTGTCATCTCCCATGTTAGTCCATTATTGGGCTCAATACCTGGTTGAGAGATCTCAAGACCATGTTTCTTGACCAGCTCCATGTATCTGTTAAATAGCATGGAAAGCAAGGACCACATGAGTGTTAAGCTTGAAGAATTTTCAAACAGGACTATGTGTAATGGGCCAAGCTCCAATCCACAACTACAAGATCAACCTACTAGTTGGGTTTGACTTTTGCCTTTAGTGGGCCATTTCAACACTCTACTCATATACTGGCCATGTATGTATAATGTAGCTTATATGCATGTGGGCAATATCAACAAAACTTGACAAGGAAGTATGGCTGCAAATCAAGAACATACTTATCTGCATTGAAGTGGTCTAATCCAAGATCCTCATCCCAAATGAAAATATAGTCATAAGCTGCTACAATATCGGGATGCAAGAACCTTTTCGCATACCACCTGAAAAGTATAAACATCAGGAAATGAGAATAATGTATAGCGGCATCTTCAAGAGTACAAAACATCAAAAATGCGAGGATACTTGCCATTTCGATTGTTTCTTGGCACTCACATGGATTGCCCTCCTTGACCACGCAAATTGATCCCATTCAGTTGTACGACCATCGTAATGAAAAAGCAAAATTGTGAAATTATCCGAGAACTACAAAAAGCGTAAGAATGTAAGGCTCGATATTCTTGAAATATCAAAACTAGCAAACAGAAAAGCAGAATGATTACTTTGTAAGCACCTTTTTAACAGCTGAATCAACAATAAATTTCTGCTTAATGCCCACTGTAAAAGTTACCAAGTACTTTGGCGCTTTCACCAGATCCTGCAGGTTTGAGGACATTTGCTAGGCAATATAATTATTCCACAGCAGTCTAAATTTAATTGTTGAGAGCATAATTAATCAGCAAATTTTCAAATTTTATGCCAAAGATGGTACACAACTATACATAAAAAATCATCGTATATGCTGTTTTTACAGGTTTCAGAGTTTACCTCATTAGGTTCACCCCATAATCTGCGCAAATATAAATCAGACTTTGGCACAATTATTCCTGGAGGTAATGGCTCTGCACCACGTGGATTTGTTGAAACATATATCTGAGAGAGAAGAGAATTAACAGAAACTTTAGGCATATCTCATAACTATCAAGCACAAATTCACTTAATGAACAAATTTTTTTCTTGAATAGTATGTTTTAAAGTACTC
The DNA here is from genome assembly GCA_036897725.1 of Erodium texanum. Taxonomy (NCBI): domain Eukaryota; kingdom Viridiplantae; phylum Streptophyta; class Magnoliopsida; order Geraniales; family Geraniaceae; genus Erodium; species Erodium texanum. The sequence goes on along the minus strand of JAYMSW010004806.1, from coordinate 3,150 downwards.
CACATGGAAAGTGTGTATCGTTTGTGTTCGTCATTATAATTATTGCTGCACTTACAGACTAAACTTACATGTGAGGGGAACTTTTGAATGCCCCACATCGAAAATTTATGAGTTTGAGACCACATCATATACCTTAGGAACACCGCGTATTCCAACATCTTCAATTCGTACATAAGGACCAGCAGATATAGCGCTAACATTTTCATTATTGATACTTGCATCATATGAACTCATAAAGCTAATCTGCAAGAGTCAAGAACAAAATCAAATAGATGATATATTTCAAAAATATATAAATGTGAAACATGACGGAGGCCAACAACGTACACTGGAAAGAGAAACTGGTGGAAATGAAACACCAATGAAAAATCCAAAGATAATTCCCACAATAGTCGATATAATAATCCTCGTACTCTCATTCGATCTCTTAATAACTCCACTGCAACCCCAAAAAAAACAATAGTTAAGGGAATTAGACCTAAGAAAATATACAGATTTCTAAAATGCCTAAGGATGGTATGAACATAACTCTTACCTGCGTTGCATCGTCATTGTCTTGTTCATCTTGTGTAGTCTATGAAAATCTACTCAAGAGGCTATATGCCAAATAAAGAGCATGTCATGTGATGCTTTAAGCAAATGTGGCATTGTCCAATTTCTGAAAAGCAGATCCAATCCCCAAATTAGTAAGAACCCAGAAAGCAATGGAGCTATTTATCAGTAAAAAAAAAGCTTTCTTGTTCTTCATTTTTAACCATTCGACTTGATTAATTAGCTTCCTCTATCATAATGCCCACAACAAATATGATCAAATTGTCAGAAGAACACAAAAACTCCAATTATAAAATAGCTGCAATGATTCAATACAGCCATTTCCGTAACAAATCTCGAAAATCAAGAACAAAAATCGAACCAAAAACAGCTGAAACCACAAACCCATTCATCGAATAGATCGAGAAATCGAAAAGTCACAGAGAAATTATCTCCGATCACGACTGAACAGAACCCACACTGAGAGAGCAGAGGAGCTATGGATCGAAGAGAGGTACGAGAACAAGATGAAGAAATGCAACAGCGGGCATGGAAACGAAAGGGGTGTCGGGATATTACCTTGTGGTGGCGTCACGGCGGCGACGCGGCGGAGAGGTGGCGCGAAATCGGGACACGATTGGGAATTTTGGGGATTTTTTTGGTGTTTGCTTTTAACTGTTAAAACTGATTTAGCAAACGCTACGTGTCACGTAATGAAAGTGACCGTTGTATCATGCTTTTATATTATTTAATTTAAATAAATCGATTTTTGTATCATATTCAGATTAATTTTAATTTATATCACATGGTTCTAATTCAATTACATTTGAATTTGAACTCGTATAAACTCTAATTCAAGAAGATTTTTACCATCTTAATTTTAGTTATGAAATTATAACCTAACCTAAAATCCAAATAATAAAACAAAAAAAAATTATATTTGTAGATTGATATTCATGTAAATAAATTATTGAATTGCTTCACTCTCAAGAAAAAGAAAAAGAAAAGGAAAAAGAAAAGATCAATGCTAAACTCATGGTGAAGCATCACATGCATGGATGGCAATAATTTCAACATTCATCACTTCTTGTGGTGATTAATAAACTTAATATATTGTAGTTGATATATTAAATAAGGTTGACTTTGCTTAGTACATATATATAGTTCATCACAAACATATATGATACTCGATAAAGTTTTAGGTGTTTTCATATCACATAAAATGAGGTGAAGAAGTTGTTCATATATATCTTGAATCTGTAAGTGTTATTGTTAATTTTTCAGATTATAATGATATTTGTTGAGTATCTTCTTTGATAGATCTGTTTTTCTTATAAATATATGAAATGTTGATATATCAAGTGTGAAATATATATTAAGTTTTAAACTCACGTTGAATAAATATGAGATTATCTTTTTGAGCCAAAATCAGATCGATAAACAAGTTAATGATATCTTACTATAAATCGGGCCATTAATACCTTAAACAATAGTAACTAATTTAAACTACATCTTAAGACTCGAATAACAATCGTGTGATTTACAAATGAAACTTGCAAAACAAGTTTAACACTTTACTAATCACAAAATCTCCATTACTTTCTACCATGAGAACAGCTTGTGTTGTAGAGAAGAAGAGAAGAGCTAAACCCTAATTCAGAAGATCCCAAATGAAACTCAAGAAGATTATCCTCCAATTGATGCCCTCCGATCACGATCGCAGCATATTGATTCGGCCCTCCGTCCACAAACCCTAAGCACATCACATCCTCACTCACCTTCACCATCGAGTTAGCTCCATAGATCCTCCAATATACATCCTTGTTTTGCAACACCAAGTCCACCGGAGGCACGGCCGGTCCGGTCCTCCCGTAGCTCGCCGATTTAGAGTCGTAGCAAGCCCTAAAAGGGCTAACTGAATTCACTCTCTTCATCTTCCAGTGTTTCGCGATCACGATAAAGTATCTTATGAAAGATTTATATATAGAGGAACGTAACGTTGTGTAAGGGGTTACAGTGCTGATTTTCGTACCTCCAGAACCTTCTTTAGTGAATGACAGTATCGACCTGTTGAAACGTACGTACTTCTGATCTATAACGATTGAGGTTATGTTAATGAAATACTCGTCAGATGATGTGTTCAGAACCCTAATTGGAGCCGAGCTTATAGGATTTACGAGGAGGGGAGTTTTGAGAAGCATTTTTGACATGTCCTTAGGGTATGGTGGCATGTGGTAGGGTCCACCGCCTACGAAAATGTTCCCTGACCCCAATGAAGGTATGCAAATCGCGAACTTACTAGGGATCCTGAACGATCTCAGAAAGATTGTTGGCAACGAGAATCGATTCCTGGAAAGACCAACCATTCCCAGAGTCTCGTTCGCTAACCTGCCCATGAGGATGGATTCAACGCACGAGAATGGGAATTTGGGCACGGTGACCACATGTGACAAGTTCGTTGCACCCTTACTAGCGGTTTGTACGTAAAAAACATCCTCGGAGAGCTCGTCACCGATGATCATGTTGAGGAAAGGGTTGTAGGAGCTGTAAGAACATTTGGAGGCGATGCAAGAGCTGGGGCTGTTGGAGAAGCTGCACTTGTCGGAGGTGCACCGGACG
>JAYMSW010004805.1:0-10639 GCA_036897725.1 Erodium texanum | reverse complement strand
TGAGTTGACTCCCCTCTGTTTTTGTTAGGTAAGTGCAATTCTTTTTGGCCAGCCACTTGTCATGGATCTGCTGCAGCTCACCATTCTCAGACAGACTCAAGATTGCCGTTGACATGTCGATTGCCATAGGAGAGTCTCTTGGAAACGCCTTAAACAACAAATCAAGATCAAAACATAAAGACAACACAACAGGTTAGTACTTAGTAGTACAAGGTTCAAGTGAAGGTTAGTACTCACAAATCCCCATCCACTTGTGGTGAAATCTTGGCCTCTGGTGGAGAAGTGACAGTGATTTGAGAGGAAGAGGTCAATGTAAGGCCGTTCATCGACCACAGCAGCTACAGTTCTTGTCTCGAGAGCCTCAGCGTAGGCCTCAGGCGAGCCGAGAGGGACAAGTCTTGATTTGGGGATGTTGAGTTCTTCGAGCAAGTAGTTTTCAGCAAAAGATCCTACTTGGAACCCTATAGGCTCAGTGCCTATGACCAAAGTTTCAATGCCGGTGATCGGGGAAGATAATTGTTGAACTGTCAGGATCGATGTCAAGCTCGCTGTATAGCTCGAGTTGATTATAAGAACCACAAAAAGCCATATGATCAGAACCAAACGACCAAGCGTGCTCACCGTGTTTTCTCCTGAGAAAACACAAAAACATTCTTTACAAGAACACAACATCGTATCATACTGTCTGAAATGGAGGACTTACTATGTGAAAAGAACATTGTAGACAAGCTGAACCTGCGCAAAGAGAACCAAAACATCAGTTTCACATACCAATGAGTACTTAGAATATGAGTAATGAGTACTCACCAAAGAATTGTTACAATCTGCCGCTTAGGAGGCCCTCGAAACTCATCATTGGTTCTATGTTCAAGAACCCATATGACCGATCCAACGACGAGGAAAGAGATGGCTGTGACGGCCCACATTAATGGAGTAAAAGGTCTCAAGAAGACCCATATGCTTGAGTTCAGCTTCCTGACCGGAGCAACCACTACAAGCCCTGACTCTATGTATGGCTGAGTGAAATCCACAATCTTTGTTCTGTTCGTGACAATTGCAATGTCACCAATAGCCGCATCAAAAACCTGCATAACCCAAAAACCACAAGAGCAAGAACAACATAAGCTACATACATAAGACTGACAAAATATTATCTCAGTGTACCTTAAACTCACTCACATCTGTTGTGATCATGCTTACAAGCTCGTTGTAGCTAGGGTTCTTGTGGCCATCCCCAAACATAACAAACTCATGTGGAACGGAGTAAGGAAGCAACCCTATGGCAGCAAGAAACACATCTATGCTATAACCTTCAACAACATCATCACTACCATTGACGTGTCTGACAATTTCTTGGTAACTAACTCTCCTCGGAACTCCAATCCTTAACTTCTTCCCATTGTTTGGGAAAACCCACCCACGAGGCTTGCTCCTTGTCCCTCCAGGCCACACAACACTACTTAATACTTGGCTCGAACTTGACCTATTAGGCGGTTTCCTATACAGTATCTCCGGTGACTCAACCGATAAACCAGAATAATTAGACCAGTACCCAATTTGATTATACCCATTTTCAATCACATTGATGACATCATAAGCAGGACTCAATATAGCTCCCTCAGGACTAAACTTCACAGGACCTGTCAATCCTGTCATGTTGGTTTTAAGAATGTTTTGAACCAACTTTTCTCCACCATCAAAGATGCTCAAAGCAGCAAGATTCAGTACACCTCCTCCCAGGCTTGTTAAAGTTGAGTCACTAGAGAATGAAATTGTATTGCCTTGATCGAAGAACAGCTTCAAAGCACGAGCAATCATCCAGACAGTGTCATAGGCGTAAAGACCATAAGGATTGAGTTTAATAGTATCATTACTCAGACGCTTCCAACGAGAAACAAACCTCATTTTCTTTCTTGAGTCTGGTGTGTGAGGACGAAGCGTGAGAGCACCTTTAATGGAACTTGCAAGCTTTGGAGGAAGCGGAGAGGTAGAGTCTAAAACTGTGGAGAGCCAAGAAGTGGCAATCCAAACATACCCATTACCCATCATTCCAAGATCCTTAGCAACATCAAATACTAGGTTGCCTGATCTGGAGAAAGTGTGCAACAAAATCACTCTTGCTTCCATGATCTGAATATTAACAAGCTGGTTCGTAACTTCAGTTCTTGTTGCTGTTGGGTCAGGAGGAAGCACCGCCTTGTAAGAAATCTTGCAGCGCCTCTTTGCTAGCTCATCGCCTAATGTGGTGATCCCATTTCTGCTCTGATCATCCTCAGTGTAGACTGCAACCACCTCTCTCCAACCATAATAACTGACCATCTCGGCTATGGCAGTCATCTGGGAGAGATCGTTGGGTGCGGTTTGGAGAAAATAAGGATACTGGAGAGAAGCAAGAGTGGGGTCCAGAGCTGTGAATGAGAGCAGAGGGACATGGAGCTCGTTTGCAAGATGGGACAGTACATGAGCCATCACAGAACTTTGTGGGCCAATTATAGCTACTGTATCAGTCTCCATGTATCGTAAAGCTGCAAAAGAAAGCTTTATACATGATCATGTAAGTTGTAACCAAGAAACTTATGTGGAGGAGAGAATAGGTTTTTTTTTTTACCTCCAATGATCCCGAGAAAGCCACTGAAGTTTGAGTCATGGAAGGAGATTTTTATTTTGGTTCCACCAAGAATGGTTGGGTCGGAATTGATATCTTCTTGAGCAGCTTCAATGGCAATTCTTGAGACTTTGCCATTTATGGTGCTGTGTGTGAAAATAGCACCCACATTCACAGACTCGGGTCTCGAAGCCTCTTTTGAGAGTGCTTCAGTGAAGAGAATGAGTATGGATGCCACCAAAACTAGATTCATCTTCACTATAAATGAACCTAATAACCAGAAAAAAATTCTGAGTTCAGGTGAAAGAATCAATAGACAAAAACATGAACACTAAATTTTACATACAGTACCAAGTACTAAGCTTAATGAAGTCAAAAGGCAAAGTTACAAGGAGATCAAGAAGCCTAGCCACAAAGAAAGTTGATCCCAGTATCAGCAAAAGAACAAGAAACAAGATTAGTACTAGATTCAGACAAATGGAACCAAAAACCTATTAAAAATCAGAACTTTATCACTGAAAAGCTAAAGCTCAAAGCAAGAAACAAGCAGAGAAGCAAACCCATAAAATCTTCCTGATATGCTTCATATCTGCATCAAAAAAAGCTGTCACAAGGAATAAAGACTCACCTAGAACTTATGGTAGGTGATGGATTTTGTGGGCATTAAGGAGTGAATCGAAGGAACAGCAAGAGACACAAGCACAAGTGTTGTGGGAACAAAAGTAAAGAAGCAAAGATCATAGATGAAATCAAAAGGGCACTGATTGGGAAATGGAAAAGGAGATGCCACGAACGGAGGCAGAGGAAAGAAAAGCCTCCACTGAACTCAAAATGGGTCATTAGCCATTATTTAAAAATAGGGAGAATAGTTCAAGACAATGAAAAGAAGAAAAGTGGTGAAGTTGGGTTTTCACTGCACTTAGTGGAATTGTGTTCCAGTGTTTTTTTTTTAGCACAAACCCAAATCTTCAACAATATAATTATTAAAACCCAATACGTCAATGGCTGAAAGACTATCCAAAGCAATCACCAAACAGAGCTTAGATTACAGATCTTGGAACAGCAAAAGTATAGCACATCCTTCTTCTGGTATGGTTTTTGAGATTGTTGATTTGGTGAAAGTAACAATTTCTTAAGAAAGTGGACACTAAAGTATCAGGAGCATGCTAATTTTTTGTCTTAGTGTGAATTTGGCATATTTAACTTATTTGCTTACTGAGAATGCTGGTTAAGTTCTATACATTGGTCTCCTCTCATTGAGCAACAAAATAACATATCCTTGTTGCCTCTGCTTGTGCCTCTCTTTCTCACTTGCCTATCAGACCGTCGATTTTTTTGTCATAAGAATAATTATTCAGTTGATTACCACCAATTATCTTCTTCACATATCTTGTCTGCTGAGGACTTGGAACCATTTTTTGCGATTGAAGGTTTTGTAAGGGTGGTTTGATTCATCCTTGCTTCAAGCCTGTGTTCTTCAGTTTCTGTATTTGGATCTCTCTAATGTGCAGTTAGTTTAGTTAGTTTTGCTGTGTGTCTGCCTTTTTGGTTGATCTGGGTATTGTAACTTTGAAGAAAGTTGTAAAATTTGATCTGGGTCTGGGGAGATTTGGATGTTATTTCATATTGAGCTTCTGTTCTTCCCACAAGAATTGGAATTCTCATTACCATCACCAATTCATCATCCTCAATCCTCATGATATGTCTCAAAGATCAATTCATTTAATCAAAAACTCAAATGAAAGGGAAAAAAATATGCAGACAAAATGCAATAATATATCAAAATTTCACATTGCCTTGTGGCAAAAACGTCTTGCGCAAATCAGATAAACGAACATACATTGACATTGCTCAAAGTACATTATAAAAAAATCAGTGCACACACAATTTGATGTCCGAACATCCTATCTAAGTCTGCAGATTGTAATGCATGCATCACCTGGTTCACTAGCTGCACTCTATCCTCTGGCGTTTCCCAGAAATTAAATTGTGTTCTTCAGACTTGTTCCCATTTTCATCCTTGCTGTCATAGTTGAAGGTCCAACCAGGAAAATCGGTCTCCGAGAACAAAGAGGCGGGAGCTGATTTGTAGAATGCAAGAGGGACTTGCTTTACCCTTCTCCGAATCTGATTTATGGAGTTGTAGTGTAGAGGAAGAATTTAAGTTTCCATGAGAATTCAAGCTTGTACTTTGCATAAGGGACATGTGGATAATATAATGATATTATTACCTCCTCTCCAAATATGGTTCCATATGAGCCTGAACTGAAATCCTTCACATTCATTTCAGTGGTTTTGGCTCTGACTGTTAGATCATTCTCTAGAGACAAAACAAACCTGATACAGCAAAGAAAAGTAACACTTGTTCAGCAAGGAAACATAAGGAGATATGTATTGAAGACACATGCACAAAGCCTTGGATCTGTTACAGACCTCGAAACGGGAGGGCAGTAATGGTGGCGGAGAGTATCAATTTCCCAGAGTGAACTTTCTGTTTCACGAATAACCATCACAACAAATGAGTTAGATTTGCAGAGTACAGCCATGGAGGTTCCATGTGTTGTGTGACAGTGATTAATTGGGTTCTCTACCATTAAAATCAGAGAAAGAAAGTTCATGGACTTAAGAGCAGATGCTTACTCATTGCATTAGATTTTAAAGGATTGCTCTCCTCATTCTTGAAATGATCAATGCCTCTTTTTTTGCTAGAGTTACCAATGGTAGCTTCACAGTCATCTTTGTCACCAGTTTGCTTTTGTGCTTTCAAATCATCATCTGAAGCAGTTTCATTATCATTTTCCTGCACAACCAGACCAATTTTATTTCTTCAAGTAGAAAAGAAATCAAGAATTCATGGAAGGAGGCCAATCATCAGTTAAAGAAATAGAGCTCCATTTTCACCAAGAATGAGGAGTGTATGTATTGATATGAACAAACAAATAAGATAACAAAATTGCATGTATACCCGGTGGACCAAACAGTTTATTGAAGGATGTCTTCGTAAGAGATTGTGAATCAAGGCTGTAATAACCAATGATCCTGAAGGAGGAACTGACAGTGACAGTCGGCTCAGCTTCTTGGCAAAAGCAGCAGCTAAGTATGCTGGAAGAAGGGGTGATTTTAGGCAAGAATCAAGAAGCTGCAGAGAAAGGTTCAATTAGTAGCTGAAAGACAAGCATACAGCTATTAAGTGCATATCATGTGTTGATGTATAGAAATAATTGGAAATAGCAGATACTCAAGCGATATTCAGACAAATTGGAGAGTTGCAAATCTTTGAATAAGAGGGGAAAATGAACGGAATGGAGTGTGACCTTAAAAACAATACAGAATGACTTGTTAAACATTACCTCAAGAAACTTTGCCCGGAATTTCGCCATAAATATAGATGGTAGTAGCAGTGCGTAAAGTTTGTCATAGAAGTTAGGATACTCAAGACCATGTTGTGTCATGAGAATGTAGAGGCTGCTTAGTGCCATGACACTAACAACGCCACCAACATCATATGATCTTGTTAAGAAGTCACTGCATAAGATTAGTGTATAATTTAGAGCCATGTTGCATAAAATGGAACGATTTTAGCCAGACAATAAAAATTGGTAAGCAAGTTCACCATAACATGATTGGATTAGATATATAAGGAATGACTGCCTGATGGAGAGAAACAAGAACCTGCACATCAGAAGCCAAGATAATCATTAGATAATATAATGATGTTGCCGAGTAAACTGTAAATCATAAGTTCCAACTTCATGATAATATACATATCTGTGTGTGTGTTTATTGGTTTAAAGACCAATATTAATGAGCAAACATAGTACTGGAGTTGTGAGGGTTACCTCCTTGTACACATCAAGTGGAAGTGGTAATCTAAGAAATGAAATCCATGCCTTAGTAAACTTTAATTTCATCTTTTTGGAGATGCTGGCAGCAGATAGAGCCTAACCATATACAAGAGAAAGAAACACAAAAATGAAAACTTAAGCATACAAGAACAAAAGATATAGTATCTAGGTGATTCACACATAGAACAGTTGCAGGAAGAAATGACATTTAATCAAGAAAATTCCTTTACATTTTTGCTATGCTTCTCAGTTTTCAGAACTTTATCTCCTTTAGACTTCTCTCCATGGCCGTCTTCTTTTGTTAAAACCCCTGATTGATGAAACATGCACATTAAGAAAGTTTATGACAACTGATACACCCACTTCTAAACAAGCTTATTAATTAATAGAAAATGCAGGGATCCAAGAAACAAGAGATAGAGCTAGCCCCTACCAAATGTACCAAGTTAAAGAAACCGGCCTATTCATCTTTAATATTCAAATCACCAAAATAAGAGTAATTGCACATTTAATAGTACACTAAATCTTCACAGATACTGCAAAAAAAACAGCATAAAATTTACCTGATCCACTCCACATCTCGCAATCAGACTTCTCATTCTGATTGTCCAAAGGGGGGATATGTGATATGATATGATGAATGTGCTGAATAGAATACTCCAAACTGCAAGAAACAGGAGAAACTTAGTGTTGCGATAAACCATAGCTTCATTAGACAAATTATGAGGAACCATAACATAGATTATACCAACCTTTCTCTTGAAAGATCCTCATTGTTGTCCGCCTCTAAAGTTTTGGCAACTTTGTCCAGACTGATGTAAGTAAAATAGCTGAAACACATATAAATCAGAAATTAAAAAGTACCCGATAAATTGATGATAGTTGCTACTTGCTTCACACGGTTATGCACTAAACTGAAAACCATGAAAGTAAGAAAAGTACAAACACAAAACAACATAATCACTTCAAATAGCACAAATCTTCTACTACATCATGCAAATGAAATTCATGCCAAAAAAATAGTTGAAATTACAATTATGATCTGTAATGAGATACTATTGTGCTTAGCAAAGAATAGCTATGTTCTATGAAGGTGAATGTGAATGTGACAAAGATAATCATATAAATGCAAACAAGGGCTGTTTACATTGAAAAAAGAAATGACTGGCCCGTAATGATAACAAAATCTTAGAGCTTCAATAAATTATTATATGAAGGATAGAACTATACCGGACATCAATGTACTTGAAATAATTTGAAGCAAACAAGCTTAACAAAACATCAACTTGGGTGGTAGAATGAACCTGCAAGCAAATTCAACTCCAGAACTAAGAACAGCCTAACAAAATCATAGTCAAACAATAGCATTCAACTCCAAGGGAATAGCACCAGACTTACAATACTCTGAATAAGCTTATGGTATATAGAAGACTGAAACCTCCCGCCATTTCCCACCTTCACAAACTCCATTATGGCATCCAACACGACATCCTAAAAAAAGCTTTAAAAAAAATCAAATTTTGACAAAACCCAATAAACATAAACTTAAAAGCTGCGAAACCCAGAAACTAAACCTTGAGGGTTTCCTCGGATTGTGGAGAGACGAGGACACCAATAAGCGCCTCAATGAACTCGTCGTATCTCTCCCGAGCCCACAATTTATAGTCCGATTCGAGGTCTTTCTCAGAGCTTTTGGAGCGGCGTTTGGAAGAAGAAGGGAGTTGGGGGAGAATTGGAATGAAGAAGGATTGGAGAGAGAGGAGGGATTCAAGGACGAACTGGGGAGATTGATTCGGGGAAACGTATTGGAGGAGGCGAGGGAGTGCGTTGATTTCGCGCCGTGAGGAGAGCAGCTTCCGGCCTAATTCTTTCAGATCCTTCAGGCTGCTCACCGCCATTGAAGCCATGGTTAGGTTCGTTTGCAAGACAGGCGTAGACGGAACAAGCAACCAACGACAGCCAGTGGTTTTGTTAGGGTTTCTGTTTGCAGTATGTATGTCTAATCGGAATAAATCAATATTTTTTATTTTTTTATTTGAAATAAAATAAATCAATATTATTATTTTTTGAAGAAATAAAATAATATTATTTTGATTATTAGGTTTTTTTAAATAAAGATTATTATGTTAATTTTATTAGTCTGCATTTAATTAAGTAAATATGTCAATTAACTACATTTAAATATCTTTCTCTAAGTCTTAAAATACCCGGGTGAAGATGGTTTTTAATAAAATTGATGAAACATTAACAAAAGTTCGGGGATCTTTTTTGTTATGTTCATCAAAAATCTAATTGTCAATGGAGGATTTATTCGTCTAAAATAATTCAAAATCTTGTAGACATGCACATGGTTAAAAAAAAAATTGAAACAAGAACGATTTCATTCAACGGACGATACCGTCGTAATAGAAAAAGACTAGCTCTAGTGGAAAATACATCCGACCAAATAGGTCATATCAGACTATAACTTACAACTGTCGAGAGTTTATACAAAGGAAACAATGTCAAAAATGATCAATGACCTACGCAGAGGTCCTACTAAATATCAGCATAACAATATCAAACCTACCGGACTTAGCCGTGCTAAAGCCAAATAATTGTGGAGCCAAATACTATAATAGATGCGTACCTAAAGTCAGACTAAATTGACGTCTTATTGATTAACAAAACAAGAAAAAACTGCATATTAAAACACGAGCCCAGACAGTGCGATGACGGTGGTGTAGGGAGGCTGGGCAAGAGGGAGACGGGGCAGAGGGGCCACTACCAAGGGCGGATCCAACAACAGCAAATAAAAGAACCGGAGAAGGGGAGAGCATGCTCAAAAAGCTTCCATCCCCCTCTCCATACTCTGACGGCCGGTAAAAACACTAAGGAGAGATGCGGCCTTGAAAACCCTAGAGATAAACGATTTGTGAGTAAATTATAACGAAATGTACATGGTTTAAATTTGGACTTACACAAAGTTAAAAGAAAATATGTGTGTAAGTATAGTTTTCTAAAATATCATTTACCGTTTCAATAAAATAAAAAAATCATTTACGTGGTAAAAAAAAAATTAAGAATACTATGTTTTATTTCACATAACAATAATTTGAAAACTAATGTCTAGTTACCACTTTACCATAATACTAATATTTCATAAGGGAAAAACTAATGTTTCATGTTTCAATGAAAACAGAAGTCATAAACATAGAACCTTATTTACACTAAAAATTTACTTACCTTTAATCAAAAAAAATTACTTACATAAATGGTCAATGACTTTTTTTTAACAAGAAAGGATACTTAACAAAAGTATTACGAAACTAATAACAATAGGAATAAACTTTCGCTCAAACACCTTCCAGACTTTGAATGAGCTCCTCAACTCAAGTAAGTAGTAACCCAATTCACAGAACGTTTTACACATGAAAGAGATATATGTATTGAGCAAATAACCAACTACATTCTTTAATACTAAATATTATGCACAATAGGTTTGTGAAGAAAATAATAATTTTGTAAATCAGATTTTATAAAGAATATGTAGAAAAATACATAAAAATTAAATCAGATGTTATAAATCAGATATGTATGAGGATATTTTTGTCATCTTGAAAAAATGAACAGTAATGTAACAGAAAAACAGACGGTAATACATTTTAAAACATTTGTAGGTCGAAAATACACTTCCAAACATCTAATTTTTTCAGGTCTTGAAAATTGTTTCTGGCCATGAATCCATTTGTTAGGGTGCAAGCTCAGTGAACGTAAAACAATAACAGATTCCATTAGGGTTTTACATCAAAGAACTAGAAATTAAGGCTTAAGACCTAGTATTCTTCTGGCATGTTTGGTTCACTTGAAATCGACATTGGTCTTGTTACTTGAGTTTAGAGGTGAGCAAAAAAAACCGAAAAAACCATTAAAACCGACCTATTCAAAACCGAAAATCGAAAATAAAAAAACCGTTGGTTTTCGGATCGGATTTTTTTCGAATCGAAAAAAACCAAAAACCGACCGCCATCAAAATTAGGCCAAATTTGAACATTTTTAGTTAAAGTCCAATTCATTTATGTTAAGCCCATATTCTCATTAGGTTCATTTTTTTGAAATTATACCCACTTTTAAATGAAATTCTGTCTTATTTACTTAATTTGTTTAGAATTTAGTTAGTTTGTATTGCATGTGTGATTTTTTTAAATAA
>JAYMSW010004804.1:0-10641 GCA_036897725.1 Erodium texanum | reverse complement strand
ACGAACAAGAAGATCAAGAAAGGAAGGAACTTTCTTGGATCCATCGGCTCTGGAGAAGAAGAGAGATCGGTTTTCGAATCAATGGCCAAAATGGGTCTTTGAAGAACAGAGCTTTTTCGATCTATCGATGATCGGAGAGAGAGAGTGGTGAGTACTATAGTGACGACGAGGAATCTTTTTGGGGTTAAAGAATGATTTGAAACAGAGAGGGCACATCATGGGCACAACTCAAACTCGTTGGATTTGCAACGGTAACGAAGAATTTTCTGTCCTCAATGAAAACGACGCCGTTTGGAGGTGAGCCCCAGTCAAACAACTGCCCAGAGTGTGGCCCATCGGAGGATAAAGGTCTCCCCGCACATTACGCGCTCGAGATGTGGGACCAGCGTATCTATCTTCCACGTGGCATGTCTTTGCACTGAAATCCACGTAAATTCGTTTAACGGTGAGATCATGTGATTAAATAGATTGGGGCAATTCTGACGCAGCATTGCATACCGATGCCATGGCGTTAACTATTGTATCAGTGATGTGGTAGCACTTATGGGTATCGATATTAGAACAGTAATGTCTATATACGGAGCTCATGTCAATGGTGTGCAGATCAAGGATTATGTTGAGCTAACGTCTGTGGTATTTGTTTTTTTGAAAATTAAAATTTTTATTTAATAAAAAATATTAAATAAATAGTTAGCATTGGTATTAGAACGTCATCTCATTACCCTTGTTTTCTTTCGGTATCAGTGTCAAATCACATATCGACCCCACTTAGTTTTACGTGACAGAACCTGTACCAGCGGTGTCACGTCAGACCCAATGGGGTCTAGGCGCGGTCTCGACATCGATGTCGGATGAAAACAAGGCTAATGCATTGACAAGTCAACACCTGTACTAACAGTTTATTTAATATTTTTGTATTACATAAAAAATAAATTTTTTTTACAAAAATGAAAAACAAAGTCAATGAATCAGCGCAAGCTCAAGTGTCTTTTGATCTGTACGTCATTGGCATGAACTCTTCTCAAATAGACGACACTTAATCAATACCGATGCCAACCAATACTATTACATACCAACATCGATACAACACGACAAGACTATTGATTAGTACCGGAACCGAGAGATATTCGGTGTAAAACGTGAATTTACTCAAAAATAAATGTTAGAAAATGAGAAAGGAGGACATGTGATGTGATCACGTGAAAGAAAAGAAATGGAGAAAACATAATATAGCCGTTACTGATATTTTTAAATGGGTATAAGATTAATGTCCCACCCAAGCTGATCTTTTTTATATTTTAATTTAAAGCTTATAGTTACTATTTGACCGAGTCCATGCAGGCTAAAAGCAAGAACTTGTAGGTTTTTTTTTATAACCAAAAGGTAAATATTGGCTCCGACCCTAACTAGCGGTTAAGATACTAGCTAGAAAAGGTTAGGCCAAAATATATATAACCAGAAATTAAGTCGCACTTGGTTCATGTTAGATGATTTTATTTTTGTAAAATTTAAGTTGATACTAATGATTTATTATCGTAAAAATTAATATATTTTTGTTGATATAAGTCAAAATATTTTTTAAATTATATAAATTTTATCGAAGAACAAATTTTTTTAATACATTTTTTTGTCTAAATTGTTATGATAGATACTATTTTACATCATGCAATTTTTCTGTCAGTTACAACAATCGAGCTTTTCATTTTATTTTTTACAATAATGAAGTTCTGTAATTGCTTTTATATGCGTCATTGATGACTAAAATTTGTGTTAGAATTAAAGCTTACTTGTCTAATTGGTCAAACACTTGAACTTGGGTTCATGAGATCAGAGTTCGAGTCCTAGCAGTGGTATCTTTATACATAATTATGTCTTGAGTTATCCCATGAGTTGTGATTATTAGTGTTAGTCTATTAGTATCTTTCTATATGATAGTACGCGAGCTATGCTTTAGAACGTGTACTTGCCTCAGGAATCTGTAATCTCAATATAATACCGACCCAATTAAAGGCATGACATGTTTTTAATTTGGGGAACAGAGCTGGGTTAGGCCAAAACTCTGAGTAATTTTTTTGAGTTAGGGTTGGGTTGACCACACCCCTCCTCGAACCCGATTTCTATATCTAATAATTAATATATTATTATTATTTTATATCCATGTGTATAGCCTTATTGTTTTACCAAATTTGCCGTCATAACTCTTCTTTCTTCTTCTTCTTTGATTTATTATCTCATTGATCTTGATTGTGGAGTTAGATTTTAATGAATTGTGCCTAAAATTGTGATGACCAATTTATATTTTGAAGTTCATTCGTCATCGTGTTCATGAAATTTTGATGGATTAAGTTGTGTATGATTTTGATCATAATACATACATATATTGTATATTATTTTTTAGATATAAATTAAAGTTTACAAAATAATATTACATTGCAAAGTGTTTATCATTCTAATATGATTTTAAAAAATGTTTAAGTTACGGAAGTCTCAAATTTATGGTAAAAAACGGGTAATAGGGATTCTTCGAACTCGATCACGGATGTGACAGGGCGAGGCCGGGATAGTGAACCCCAATCGAAAATAGGGGTGGGGGTTATAAACCCGCCCCAAATCCACCATATTACCATCTCTAAACATAACTTGCATAATAGCTTTTGACTTGTTATTTTGGGTGATAGATTTCATCTTGAACACTATAATGCCATAATCAATATTAAAAAAATGTATGACAAACAAATTGATACACAATTCACAATCAAGTTTGGGCTAATTTATTTCTCTAAGATGGAAAATATTTTCAAGATAAGAGACTGAAACAAGAAGAATGAAGAGACAAGTTTGACAAATACAATGTAGGAAGAAACTTTGAAACATCACCTACTACTTTCACAGAACAAAAGACAACATCATCATCAGTTAAGCAACATCTTCTTCCTCACAGAACTTTGTTGCTGACGTTAATCCTCAGAATAAACCAAACATTATACGAGGTATGAAAATAGACATGTATATGTGAACTTACCATGCTAGGTCCTTCAATAACCTTTGTGTTAACAACATTCTTATATTCAAACATCAGAATTTGCATTGCAAAAACACCAAAAGAAAAACACCAACATACTTATATTCTATTTAAAGCGTAAGTATTGTATGATATAAATATACAAGGGTATGATTAGCACTGATGTCCTTTCGGAGCAAGTGCACACTCTTGGTCGTCAAGAAATACAAATGATGGGAAGTACTTCCCCCTTTCTTGAATGAACAAGGGACAAAGAGGGACGACCTGGGGTTGTCGAACCCACGAGGAAATGAAGATACCGTAAGAATGAAGATGTGCTAGTTTCAAGAGGTCAATAGTTATAGGACTTGTATTTTTAGTATTATGTAAAGAAGAAGGCGATGTAAATAAAGCAAATAATACAAAGAACATAAACAAGCAAATATGGTGGATATTCATGATCAAGAAAGACTCCAAGGCATGAGATATCTATAGAGAATGTGTTAGGTGATATTGTGTTTTCAACTTTGAACTTGTGTTGTGTCTAGCATTAGGTGGCCACTGAGCTCTCTCAAGGTATTTCTAGTTCCTTCTCGGGTCAATTGAACCGCTCACTTAACCCTAAGTAGGTGTAGAAAAGTCATGTAGTAATCTCCACTTAGAGCCCTCTAACTTTAGGCTAGGTGAACCCCATATGGCTATGACTCTAGCAATAACCCCCTCATGTGAGATTTAAAGGCTAATCTAGACTATTCATTTCCACTAATCAATCTCAACTCCTTTTTTTTGACTAATTAGATAAGGCAATTACCAAGACCTACAAGGGAGGTATAACATTAAGTATAGATTAACCTAATGCACTCTAGTCTAGCACAATGCACACAAGTTTTCAACGTCTACACAACATCACCAATCCATTCTCTACTTACTCATGCCTTAAAACAAAGAAAACTACTCACCCATTGCAAATACAATAGAAATCATGAATATAATTACAAATAAAGACATAAAGTTGGTAGAGGAAAGGTTCACGATACCCAATATGAAGTCAATCTTCATAAATCTTCAATGATTCTTCATGCATATCCAAGAACAAAGTGTTTCTCTCCTTTGGAAAGGAGAACTTGTCTCTCTAGATCTGAATTTCATGGCTCCCTTCTCTCCAAACCCTAAGTTATCCTTATATAGTAAGTAAAAGCCAAGGGAACTTCTAAAAATATCTAGTCTACGTGACGACATGGTTAGAAGAACGGCCGTTCTTTGGGCGTGCTAAGGCACGACATGGTTGTGCCCTAAAGTAGGCTCAGATCCGAAAATGACGTGTCTCCGTATTCTCAATGGTTCGAGGTACGGGCGTACTCTTAAGTGGGTCGCTTTTCGACACGACCATACTGGTGAGCGTGACAATGATTTGGGTTGACTGGATCTTCTGGTCTTCAGGTAGGGAGGGAGGCACGACCGTGCCAATGGACGTGCCTTTGGTGTGGCATGGTCGTGCCCATGTCTAGGATTACTTAGCGTGAACAGTAAGCTACACTGGTACAGTGGAAACCACGACTGTGCTCTTAACCGTGGAGCCGTACAACTCACATGAAATGGACCACAAAGTACATAAACAAGTAACTTTAGAAGTTTTTATTGAACAACTAACTAAATTAGGGACCAAAAAGCGTATAAGTGGGGATGAAAACACGAGAAAAACATCACCAGATGCACTCGCATCAAGCACGTCACTCTAGCGGCAAAGTCAACAGCTAAGGATCACCAAGATGCGAGACCCTCCTTTTCTCTTATAGCTCAGTTACAAATAAACATCCTCTTATTAATGCTTGCCTCACTCCCCAGATATACGTTAGGGCGACACTGTTGAAGTATGTCTTACATCGAAAGTATGTGAGGAAAATAATTAATTAATAAGCATAATAAGCTTCCACCCATCAGCACGAGCTTTTGGGTTGGACATGTCTTTGACATGGTATCAGAGCTAACTTGGTTTGACCCACGACCCGTTTGTCACTTCCACCATGTGGTCTTCGGTCCATTTGCAGATGTCCAGTCTTGCCATGACCCACGTGTTGAAGTATATTCCACATCGAAAGTATGTGAGGAAAATAATGGATTAATAAGCATAATAAAGCTTCCACCCATCAGCTTGTACTTTTGGGTTGGGTAGGGCTTGGATAGATACAGATTTTTTTTTCCTGCACCGAGCAGAATTTACCTAAGCGACACAGGTTTATGTGTCGGTTGAAGAACTACTTAGACAACACAAGATTTTTTCTGCATCGTCTAAGTGGCCTGAATGACGTAGGGCTTAACATCCGGCGTTTAGGCATAATAGTTGCGCTGGCCAAGTTGTCACATGGACGATGTATAAATATATCCTAAACGATGTGGGGGTAATACTACATCGTAAGTAGCCAAAACAACATAGGTTTCTTCCTTTGTCGCTTTGGTAGAAAATTATACGTCGCCTAAACGCCTACAGAATTTAAATTGGTGGGGTTTGTGGGTCCTGCGTTGCTTAGGCGATGAAAAATATTAAATTCTTTGTTGCTCATGTAAAAATAAAAAAAATCACAATCAACAACTAAGTTCAAAATATCGGATATGTGAACAAACATTACAAGTAAAAATAAATGAAGAAGTGAAATTACTCAAATAGTTATAGTATAATTGGCAATGGATCTAGTAACCTCTTTTAATAATAAGTTTTCGTAGTATGAAATCATAATTTACGGACCATAAATTCAATGTAACAAGAAAATATGGGAAGATGGTGAGAAATTGAGATGTACAAAACAATTTGAAAAAGTTATTTATAAGTAAATTTGGAGAAGTCAAATTATGAAATGGATGGAGTAAAATTCTTGTCTAAATCAATTGTTATTTGTTGATACGACATAATATTTTTTTTACTCTGCACTAACTTTAATTCTGTTTAGAGAATTTTTAATGTGAGTTAAACAAAATTATTCTTTAAATTAATTTGACAAAAAAAACATCTTTTTTTTAGTAAATAAATTGTCGCATATACTATACATTAACAAGGCATACATATCAACTGGTGAAACGATCAGGGCATAGTTTGCATACCGCTTACAACCCGACTAGACATAAATGAGAGGACCTAAAACACAATAGATATGCATCTAAGATAGACTAAGTCTTACACTAAAACTAGACGAGGTCTGACATCAAAATCAGATTAAGCTGGCACCAAAAACCAAGCTAATCTGACGTCTTATCAACTAAAAACCCACAATAATTATGGAGTAAAAATAAACAATAGATGCGTTCTAATTGACTAAAAGAACAAAAAAAATGCAGAATACTAAACCACGGCCCGAAAAAGCGCTATTTCCGGACGAATCTCCATTCTCAGCTGATCCCCAAGAAGGACGGCAGGAGGCCAGCGAAGGGGAGGCGACGAAGAGGAGCCCAAAAAAGACCGAATCTAATAGCTATAAGGTAGAAAAAACCAGGGAGAGGGAGAGCTAACTCGGAGGAGCTCTCATCCGCCTTTCCCAATATCGACGACTACAGAAACCCTAAGAACACAAAAACCCTAGAAGAGATCTTAAAATCTTTTTTTGTTAATTTAGATTATGTGATTATAGACGGGCCATTCCCACCGACGGCCCTGCACTATTTGCCTATGTCTGTCAAAAGAAGGTGAAACATGACGATAGTTATTTGTGTATGAATTCTCGTTTAATTATAGTAATTAATATCTTCTCAACGACAATGCTTGAACTAATTCGGATATGAAATTTATTTTATTTGTAAAAGGCATTAGAGTCGTCAAATTCAGTGGGTTTAGTTCATAAACCAACATTCGTCAAAAAAAAAAATTGTATTTCAGTCGAACATATAATCAGTTCCTGAACCGGACTTCTGTGATACAAAATATAAAAAAAAACATGCATGGGAAGAGTTTTATTATTTTAATATACATATTTAACAACTCATCGGAGAATATATATATTAAGGTTTGTTCATAACCTGTCGGGTGCAAAGTGTTTACTCGTTGTACACATATGATGACTCAAAAAAAAATTAACCATTGTTAAATGGAGTATTAATCACATGGCCGGTGTTGTGTGATAATGTTCATACTTGATGAATAGTGTTGGGGTGAGTAGCACGTGGGTGAATAGTAAAACCTATCCTATAACGAGATCCAATCTAGGGTCGTTAAGAATCGGTTAGGGCATGTGCAGTTGGGGCGCCGATGATGGGTTGCGTATGGTGCATTTAGCAACACCTCGATCAAGCTGAGCATTAATGTGTTTCTGTATTTCATATATTTGTACATGTATTTTAGTTTAGTTATTGTATTTCATGTATTTCTGTTGTGGTTTCAATGAAAGCAGAGTCCAATTAAACGAAATTTGAAGGTACATAATGTGCTGAAGGCCAACACAGATTGAAAATTATAGTCTTGTCGATGTACCTGAATAACATAAAGAAAAATACATAGAATAATTACGTGTCCAATGATTCATCATAATCATCAGACATTTCATCATCCCCATAATACCCAGAGGAAAGATGGACAAGAGTATCTTCCGTGACATGTTTGTCTTCAAAGGGAGGCTCCTCTTCTTCTTGAACAGGACGATCTCTTTCGTCTTCCCTGGTGGGTTGTATTTCGGGACTACTAGGGTTTGTTCTTGTTCTTCATTGGGTGGCGATGGAGGAGGAAAGACCTGTAAACATAGTACTCAAGGTCACCGTAACAAGGAGGGTCATGATAAGGAAGGGGAAACCATTTGCACCAACTATCACTTGCTCCTGACGATAAATCAGGATATGGGATGCTGTCATCCCATTGTGGCAATGGACGATTAAACATGGTTTTGGAGACCACGAGTAGTAAAAGATTGGGTAGATGAGAGTTGGGTGTTGATTGAAGATTAGAAAATGATAGTATTTATAAAACCCAAAAACACTATAGAAGACATAACGAAGAGGAAAAATAAATAGATATTCTTTTAAATTTGAATCGAGGAAGGGAAATAATTAATTTTATACTTGAACAGAGGAGGGAAAATAACTATTTATTTTTGTTAATTAAATTTAAACTCCGGAGAGAAAAATTAATTTCATTTGCATATCAATTTAATTTCATCTGCATCTGAATTTAAAATGAATTAAAATTTAATATGAAATTAAAAAAAAAATTTATTTACAACCAACATCCACAACCAGCAACCTTAATGGAGATGCTTCAGCCTCTTTTATCATCTCTATCCTCTCATAATAAAATTAATTACCATCCACAATCAACAACCCGAGTCCGAATGCTCTTATACTAAAGTTGGTATATATATAATGACCTTGTGATGTGCAAGCAATATGTAATTTATGCTTTCTAAGTTTAGACGTGTTCACATAGTTTTGTAAACATTGATAATATATAAATTTGAACCCGCACATGATCTATTCCGAGTATATTAATTTGATTAAAAAAAGACCAATGTGTCCATTTCTTCTGCTATAAAAAGCAAGGCCAAAGGAACCAAGAAACCACAACAATATTGAGTCTTGAGGTTCACATATTTACTTAATCGTATCGATGGGGAGAAATATGGTTTTAGCTTACTTTGTCATCTTTTTATTTATGTTTTCTTCTTCCTCCGTTGCCGGAGTAAACCCCACCGTCATTGTCGTCGGAGCTGGCATGTCCGGTATGATAATCAACCTATATTGGTGTTAATACTTCACTTAATAACGTGTATAGTTTTTCTGGGTTTTATAAATACCATCGTTGTTTCATCTTCTGTTTGTTAGGTATATCTGCTGCGAAAAGGCTGTCAGATGTAGGGATAAAGAACATACTGATATTGGAAGCGACGGATCGGATTGGCGGCCGCATCTACAAAACTAGCTTCGGAGGTGGCTCCGTGGAGGTCGGAGCCAACTGGGTTCAAGGTGTTGGCGGTCCTAAAACCAATCCCATTTGGCAAATCGCTCAAAATATTAGCCTCGCCACCTTCGTATCTGAGTTCGACGGCCTACCCTCCAATACATATAAACAAACGTACACATACATTTTTTTCTACATACTCTATATCACTAGATGTACTGATCTAACGGCGTAGATTGGTTCTCAGTTTCTATGATAAGGGGTTTTCAGTTGAAAGTTCTCCTGTCTATATATGAGAACTTTCACATAAAAATCCGTCTTATCATAGATTTTGAGAACCAATCTGAGATGTTAGATCAGTACATCTAGTGGCCCAGAATGCAGGGGTAATTAAAAAACATTACAAAAAAAAAATTAAAGTTCTATGTGTTTACAATTTTAGCATTAATGAATCTATTTTAAATCTAGATCTTTAAATTGTACTAGTTCAAGAACACAGATTGGTTCTCAAAATCTATGAAAAGCTAAGTTTTCACATGAAACCTAGTATGTATATATACATATATATGTTTCATGACATTTGTTATTGTTCATATTCCATAGGGGTGGACTTTATAACAAGTCGGAGGCACAAAAAGCATATGACTTTGCGGACGAGCTCCACGACTTCTCAACTAACGTTTCGAAATCTCTACCACCCGGCGAAGACATTCCTACTCTCGTGGCTCAACGACTTAAAAACCAGTTAAGCGATTTCATCGATTCTTTACATTTTTAACGATACTCGCATCTTAAGACCAAAATATTTGAGTTTTGACTCGTAACATATATGTACACAGCGTTCCATCTACACCACTTGAGATGAGTATAGATTATTATCACTATGACTTCGAATTCGCCGAGCCTCCAAGAGTGACCAGTTTGCGTAACACTCACCCATTACGCACATACGAAGATTTTGGACACGATAACTATTTCGTCGCAGATCCACGAGGCTATGAGAGTACCGTCTATTACTTGGCTAAGCAGTTCCTTTCGTTGGACGATACTGGGAATATCAATGACAAAAGACTTAAATTTAACAAGGTAATGAGTTCTTGACAACATATCTCAAAGATTGGTGTTAGATTCTAGTTGTCTGAAATTGACCATATTTTAATGTGACAGTACATCGAGATATGTATATTAAGAGATCGTAGAGGAACTAAATTTTCGTAGATTAATCACAATTAACGTATATATTTCCTCGGAAAAAATGTATATTTCGAAGAATGGGTAGCTTGTAAATAGGGTTAATACACATATCTTATAAAATGACTTGTGTATATATTATTTGATGGAGGTGATGAACCAAATAGAATATTCTGCAAATAATCACCTAAGTTTTCCTCTTTTTTTTTTTTTAAGATTACTTAATTATATATATATATATATATATACTAGCTTTCGTATAAGAACCCCTCTTAACCCATATATATCGTACTGTTGGATTAACACGAAGTCAATGATGTAGATTTAAAATAATAAGGAAAACTCTAAAAACACACTTTATATTATCACTTTCTAACTGTGGTTCCATTAATCATTAGAAACACCCTCCAATGAAAATAAATTATCAAGACCTGTTATTTTTGTACAAAAGACTAAAGTACCCCTCTTTGAGTTTCAGATTTCCAATAAAAAAATGTCATTGAACACGAATTTTTTTCACGATCTAGATTGACCCGAATGAACTCGATAAACATAGAGGCTTTTTTTTTCTTTTTTT
>JAYMSW010004803.1:0-10642 GCA_036897725.1 Erodium texanum | reverse complement strand
AATATTAAATATGAATTTAATTTTAAATTAGTAGTACATAAATATAAATATTTTAGATTACTTTTAATTATAAACATAAATAACTATTTATTTCTCAAAATTCATTAATTTGTTTATAATTATAATATTAATTCAGGTAAGTTTAGAATAATAAATTTTAGTTTTGAAAACTTTTATCTTAGTTTTTTTTATAAATATTTATCTGCGTATGAATTTAATCTGATTTAAAATTTAATTTGAAATTGAGTTTCAGATAAAATAATAATAAAAAATCATCAACAACCCTCTTCTCTACCGGACTTTAGATATCAGCAACTCATCAACAACCCTCAAATAATAGAATTAACTACCATCAACAACTCTATGCAAAGCTCAGTTGGACATGCCCTAATCGAATAAAATATTATATAAACCATGAACGGATTGTATAAGCTATTTATTTCAAAAATATTTACACTAGAAGAATATAAAACAACTAATAATCACAAAAATCTTAGAGTAAGTTCTGATTTTATTTGAAATGCAGTTGTGAAACAGTCACACAAATTTCACTTTCATATTACATAAAATCAAAATGATTTATATATGCATGAATTACCAATAACAATTTACACGCAGTTAAGATAATTTAATTATATATTGCAATATGCCAGGTGTAGTATTAATTTGTCCATCTCCTTGATAATCAAGTATGATTTTGGAAAGATTGATATGGGGTTTTAACATTGTATTGTTGTGAAATGTAAGGACTTTTTCCAGGTTAAAACAAACAAAGTAGTTGTGGAACATCAAAATCATGAGTTTACTTATAAAACACTTCGAAATGTACATTTTTGAATTTGTCCAAATCATATCGAATGCCATATACATGGAGACAAATTGACTCTATCCAGAGCTTAACTAAGATTGTGATCATATACTTGACTGACATGAGTGCATATATGTATGCTATTGAATTAATTTGCACATTTCTGACAGAATACATATATACAACTTGTATTTGATCACATTTAAGTCCTTACTTGCATTAAAGTTACTAGGGCAATATATATACTGATTTGGGTGTATAAATAATATTGCTCAAAAACCCTAGTTGCATGTTCAATTGATTAAACGAGTACTATACACATGCTTGAGTTTTGATATCTACAAGATGTAAATATTATTACTGGTTGATAAACATTTTAATAAACTAAACGAATCAGCTCAACATATATACATATAAAATAAATTGATAAGTAGTAATAGTTACATTTTTCTTTTGAATATGACCAAGTAAATTTAGAAGACTGCAGCCTGAAAACAAGGAATACATAATCAACAAGTTAAGTTATTACTTGGTCATTTCAAAGTCTAAATATTTTGAATTGAAATTCAATTTGTTAACATCTTTCTATTTAATATTATGCTTTTCATTTTTCTAATTGTTTTCATCCTATTTAGTATATAAGGTGTTTCCTCAAAACAAATGTTTCATACATTTGTAGTATAACGATTGAAGTGTAATTAATAAGTTATTCTTTTATCTAATATACTAAATGGAGGTGACTAATTAATAAAAATGATATTACTAATATTTCATGCATGCTATAAAAAACAAAATGTCCACTTATTTCCGGACATCCAACTTATAGGAAGTACACATTCGTTTCAAAACTTAATTAACGAATTTTAAATTAAGTATACGTTTCCTCTCACATATGAATAAACAAGTTACAATTTTCTTGCTTCACGGAAAAGATCTATAATTTACGAATGAGTGTCTTTATCTTATTATTTTACGACGACTTTTCTTACTTACGATAAAATAGTAGTTAGTATATACTTGTTAGAAAGAGAAGACAACCTCCTAAATCAATCAGGAAGATTCATGCTTGGCATGCTACTTGTCAAACACTTCATTGCGCACATATTCGTGGAAATGGTGTTAAGTAATATCGTTACGTCATTCGTGTTAAGTGTTTTACCATGACAAAATGTTAGGAAACAAACTTTGAATTATGAATAGATAGATTACTTATAAACATCCAGCTAGTTTGAGTAAGCAATGAAGCAAAGAAATTAAGAAGATCGATGACATACAAGTTTTGTCACCAAAAGGAATGGCAAAATATTCAAAAGAGTGGTTGGATATATACATATATGTATATGTAGCTTATGTTATTGCTCATTTACATTAGTTAGTATATATATGTAGTCCTTAGTTGTTTCAAGAGGCACGATATATAAATTCCCAATTAGGTTAGAATTTATAAGTGTTGGGTCTCATTGTGTTATGAGACTTGATTGTACTTTCAAGTTCTTACAACTCCGTAATTGAAGTGACACTTTAGGGTTACTTGTTATATATTTCACGACATATGAATATATTCTTTCGAAGTGCTTTTGTCTTGTCCTTTGAAAATTGAGACAAGTCATATATGATCAAGAATTAATATATCTCGTATGATCTATCCATTTCCTGTACGATGAAAAATATAATAGATATAACTAGTTCTTAGTGTTAGTATATGGTTTCCAAATATCATTATATATGGTATTGCATGCAACCATGTATGCAAATAGAGCTTTCAAAAAAAAATAAATTAAGAAGTTTGTTTTGGTAAATATTCGATTCAATTATATATTTCATTCGATAAAAAGACCCGAAACCTATGCAAATTTAGTTAGATTTAAGATTAAGTTAGTGTTTTTTCACACTTGATGAACTTGTGAAAGAAAAAAAAAACTAATCTTAAAATATATTTTTTTGAGAAAAATTGCCTCAACTTTATATATCAATCTGGAGATATACTTACAATTTGTTGAACATTGAAGACAAAAGTCCTAATAATCTAGACTTAGTGGGAATATAATTTCTGTAGTTAGCTTCTCACAGAACATAACTCACGTACCACTTACAACCAGTCTAAACCTAAGTAAAAGGACCTGAAGTGCAGTGGATGCGTATTTAAACCAGACAAAGTCCTAACAATCTAGGCTTGGTAGGAATATAATTCCTGCAATCAGCTTCTTACAGAACATAATTCACGTACCGCTTACAGTCAGCCTAAACCTAAGTAAAAGGACCTGAAGCGCAGTAAATACGCATTTAAACCAGGCTGAGTCTAAAACTAAAATGACCGACACTGATATCAAATCCAATAGACACTGGGACCAAACCCAGATTACGCTAACGAACTTGTGAAAGAAAAAAAAAACTAATCTTAAAATATTTGAAATTTAAAAAATATACAAAAAGTAAAATGTGTTTTAAACATATTGGGCTTTGAACTGCGTCCAGCAATGAGCCCAACGGCCTCATATATCCGAATGGAGCCCAACTCTAATGGGCTTCCCTCCACTCTCTGTGATCTCCATCTTCACAGCTTGTCTTCGTCTTCTCCTATTCTGCAATCTGAACTCCAATTTCTGCCGAGAAGTTACGAACTCCGATAGTTTCAGTGAGGCTCTGCTCTGCTCTGAGAAAATTTCGACACTCATTTTTCGCGCCTTTCGGAGAAGAAGGTAAATTTCGTCTGATTCATTAGTGTTTATGGCTTGTGAGAATGTTTGGAGTTTTGAAGCCTCTTTTCAATGATTCACGAGCTTGAATCTGGTTTTTGCTTGTATGTGAATATGAGCTGAGTTTGAAGACGAATTTTCATTTTGTGACCATTAGTACTCTGTTTGTGTGTTTGGCTACTGAGAAAATTTAGGTTGAAAATGAAGTTTTTTTTCTTGGGTGTTTAATGCTATTACTTGTAAGTGATAATCAGTTGATATATGCAGAAACTATTTTTTCAAAAAGTTTATTCTTTTGATAATTTTCTTAAGAAGGTACTTTAGATTGTTCTTGAACCTCAATTACTTAGAGTTAGCACTTTTGATTGGTTTGTTTATGCTTTTGTGTGAATATATTTTTGGTGATGATGCTTTTGTGTGAATATATTTTTGTTGAATCATCACCTAATTTCTTCTTCTTTTTATCATAGACAAGTTAACTCGTTTCATATTGGATTGACCTCTTCGTTAAGTATCCCAACTCACAACAAGTCAACCGGTCTTCCTGAAAACGTTTCTTTAGGGCTCGAGTCAACCGGTCTTCCTGAAAACGTATCTATAGGGCTCGAGCCCACAGCAATCCACTGAGCTACTCCCACTTCCCAAATCCCTTATCCCCTTGTGAATTCGATCATTCCCTTCATTTCCCACAGATATTCCCCGCACCAGACCAATTCAATGGTTCAAAAAAGATCGAATTTGCAGACATTGGTTGTGGTTTCGAAGGCCTCCTAATCAGCCTCTCAACTCTCTTCCCCGAAAACCTAATGATCGGGATGGAGATCAGGGATAAGGTGACAGAGTATGTCAAAGAACGTGTCCTAGCTCTAAGACTGGCCAATACCAAAACGTTTCTGTTGTCAGAACCAATTCAATGAAGTACATTCCAAATTACTTTGAGAAAGGCCAGCTACTGAAAATCTTTTTCCTGTTCCCGGACCCTCACTTCAAAGAGAAGAATCACCGGCGTAGGGTGATAAGCCCACAGCTGCTAGATGAGTACGCTTATGTCCTCAGGGTTGGAGGAGTTATATATACCATCACCGATGTGGAGGAGCTCGGAGAGTGGATGAGGTCTTGTTTAGAGACTCACCCTCTGTTTGAAGCCTTGACAGAGGAAGAGCTCGAGGCATATCCATCGGTGAAGGTCTTGAGCTCTGCTACCGAGGAAGGACAAAAGGTTGCTAGGAATGACGGGAGGACTTTTCAAGCAGTTTACAGACGCATAGCAGCTTCTGCATGATTTACAGGTTGGTTCCTTTACGGTTTTGAACGAATACTATGTTTCAGATTCTGGATTAAGATTGTTTCTGACTATATATTTGTTTTGGATAAATTAGTGTTCAGGTGATGTGAGTTTCGTGTATAGTTCATCATAATATCGCAAAATTAACATTTGTTATAGAGTCAACTACATTAAAATTCACACACATTAAAAAGTCAACTAAATTTTAGGTTTGAGTTGAGTGAAAGTTTGAGCTGAAAAGTCAAGAGGTTGCCAATGTTGTTCATCAAGTGGTGTGTTGAAATATCGATCCACCATTTGATTGCTAACCAGTTCCAGATCCGACGGCTCCCACTGTTCAAAACAAATAG
Organism: Erodium texanum; assembly: GCA_036897725.1. Classification (NCBI taxonomy): domain Eukaryota; kingdom Viridiplantae; phylum Streptophyta; class Magnoliopsida; order Geraniales; family Geraniaceae; genus Erodium; species Erodium texanum. Next base: position 5,503 of record JAYMSW010004803.1, on the reverse strand, counting down.
TTAATTTAATTTAATTTAATGATAATTATAATTTTATTAATTTTATACATAACCTTAGTCCTTAGTTTTGTTACTTTTACCTTAGGTTCGTTGTCTTTATCGAATAGCTTTGCTCGAGAACCCTATAAATAAAACATAAACACATCATAACATAAACCAAAAACAAAACAATTTAACTCTTTTTTTTTTGTAATCTCTTTTGTTTCAAAATAATTGTTGATTAAGAATCTACGGATTTATCGGTTCTACCTCGTAGAAATCATGACTAAAAGTACGTAGTACCACATGTCCAAATGCGTGATATTCACGCACCATACACTGTTTGAGATTCTCCATCCTTCCTTCTCTTACCTGTACGTAATTAACATCAAAGAATGAAGAGATCGAGCAGAAGAGAGTATATGAGTATATTGATAATTAACGGTTAATTATAATACTTACTGTTTTAAGAAATATCTTAAGACTCGAGGGAGAAAATGATTTCATAGATTTTATAGCCTCGAGAATCCACTTTTCCGGCCTTTTTTCCTTCTCTTTTTCCTTGAATAATTGAATAAAAACTAACACAATTAGTAGCAAACCTCTAATTTAATTACCGGAAATAATTAAGAAATTATGAATAATTCTCTTATTCATAACTCACCAAGGATAGTATTATTTCTTCAACCGTGTCTCTCGAAAAACACTTGTTGATCACCTCCAATCTATTTTGTTAATTAATCATATAAGTAACGAAACTAAAAATTAGCACAAAATTAAAACAATGTAAATACCTCTTATAAGAGCTCTCTTCTTGTACAATGGGGGTTTCTGCAAATTTATTTATTGTGATCATAATAGTAGACATTGATGTATCAGCTGCAAGTAGTTCATTTTCCAGCAGATGGAGATTCTGTATATAGTAAATTAATTATAATATAAGCGAAATAAATATGTTTTATATAGTTAATATTATGTAATTTTCATATTCATTATAGTTTTAAATAACCTTGGAAGGTACAAAATGAGTTGCGAGGCCACATGCAACCATTTCTGCTCCATTCAACCTTGCTCCGGTCAGTCCTAAATATTCACCTATATATAGTAGTCGAACAGATTTAATGGGAAATATTGAAAATTATAGAGAAGAAATGAACATAAGCAAATTTTAAAAAATACATGAAAATATCTGAAATCAACCTCAAGCAAATAATCAGAACTGAAACAAGTTTGTCCAACAATATATGATACTTATACTTACTATAATAATTGAAACTATTAGAGATAAAAGACGAATTAATTAATATTGTAGGCATATATAAAAACTTACCAAAACATCCAGGAAGTCTTGAAAGAAAGTAAGATGCGCCAACGTCTGGGAAAAGACCTATTGATGCTTCTGGCATGGCAAATATCTACTAATACGTTTAAAATAAAAGTTACGAATTAATTCCAGTCACTTGCTTCGACAAATCAACGATTAAGATTAAGACAAAAATGAAAATATGCAAAATCTACGTACAGCTTTTTGGGTGACGACCCTAAATTTTGCATTCATAGATAAGCCAGCACCACCTCCCATTACAACACCATCAATAAGGCATACCTTCAATGTCATGATCATTATAAATTAAAGGTTAACTAATAGTACTTAATATTGATTTGTTTCAATAACTGGTGTTTTGTATATATATGCATTATATCTCACCAGAGGCTTCTTATAGGTAGCAATAAGGTAGTCCAAGTGTAATTGTATCCTTTGAAACCTTCCAAGGAAGCTCCAATGTCCTGTTTCATTTTACAATTGTAGAAGAAAAATAGTTTATTCGTGATTTCTTACAATTTTAAGTACGACTTTATACTGTATATTGTAGAATTGAAATTGATTCTAGAAATGAGATCATATACCGATTTTAGTACCATAATGAAGAAATCTAAAATCGTGGCATTTAAACAAAATGTTTTACCTAATAGAGAAGAACTAATAGCGGCAATAACATCACCCCCAGCACAAAAGGCTTTGCCATTTCCCTAAAATATTCAGGAGAAAACTATATCATATACAAATACATTAGGGACAATCTTAATCATAGATTAAAATAGATAATCAAATTTAATCTATGTAAAGGCTAAAAAATTATGATACCTTGATAATAACAAGCTTGACATTAGGATCTTCCTCGTACATTCTCAAGACCCTTCCTAGTTCGGAAACCTGACAATTTAAGAGAATTAAGTTGATATGAAATTCCTCTGTTCAAAAATAAATATCGTATTTTTTGAGTTTCAAGTAATCGTTGAATGTATGACTTTGAAAATTTAAATTAATATACACTAGTACTTATATGAATTGATTCACAGAGTGTGTATTTATTTTTATTTCATATTTTTGTCTGAATAAGGATTAAAATGACCAAAACTTCTATTACAGAACTCATAAGTGAATATAAATTACCATTTCATAATTGAGACAATTAAGCTTCTTGGGTCTGTTTAGAATCACTTCCTTCACACACGAAGCTCCCTTGACCAAAACCTAATTAAAATTATATAAAGAACCCATAAATTATATTACAGAACATAATTTAATTCAGTTATTAGTTCATGTCATGATAAGAATTAAGAAATAACAATTAATCTGAATAAATAAATACCAAGTCTTGTTCCTTGTCAAATGGAAGACGAAGAGCCATGGCTGTTCAATGCAGAGAAGTTTAGTCTTCAACTCTTTTCTGTGTATGAAAGTCTTGAACAAGAACTCTGATGTGTAGAAGATATAATTAATGGAGCAACTCTAGGCAGACTAATTTTAATTATTTTTTTTGAAAAAAAACACTTGCTATTTTAATTAGTAACAGAGAATCTTTTCAATTCTCATATACTTTAAGTTTCGTATTGTGAGCCACAAAATTAAATTCTAACCTTAGTTATGTCTAGGTTTTCTTATGTTTATGACAGTTTTTCCGTCTGTACTATCTTTTAGATAAACTTGCTTTTAATAATATTTTGAATCAATTGAACATATAGTTGAAATAGTTTACTTTTTAAAAAAAAAGTACTATCTTTAAGAAAAGTCCTAATTTAGGTGAGAAAGATTACTGCTTCACTAAAAATGGAGGTTACAGTTCTTCAAGTCCTATCTAATTTCTCTTAGACTGACCCATTTTGATAAAAAAAAAAAAAAAAAAAAATTGAATCTACTTGGAATTTGATAACCCAGTAAGTCTTGAAGTTTTAAATTTCAATTTATTTGAATTCTTCTGAAGAACTATAGTTTATTGGGGAGCAATCAATGATTAAATTATGTGATTATTGTTCTTTTTTTCTTTTTTTTCATAAAACAAAACCAGTTTGGATGAACTTCAGATCTTTTAATTAAAATATGGAATTAAGGACAACTTGCTCATTGGTTTGTATTACCAATACTTTTTGGACTTGATGATAAAAATACATATTTTACTGATGATTATACATGGGGAATTCCAAAGTAGTTTTATAGAGAAAAAATAATTACTTTTTTCTCGATCAAATTACCATAACTTTTACAGTTATGACCCACCATACATTGTAAAAATATAATGTTGTAAATGCAGAGCCATTATAGATTATTTTTTCTCCATAAAAAAAGCTCACTTTGATTTTAACAATAAGGGTAAATATGATTTATTGTTTATTCTGGTGAGTTGATTGATTCTCTAATAAGTCATTCGAATTTGTATTTTACGAGATCAAATTAAGTCATCAAAAAATATTATTTGTGCAAATTATTAATTATTTTATCTTGTGTGCACAACTTTATAATTTTATTTAAATTTTAAAGAAATATTTATAGCAAATTATAGAGATGACTAAATGAACCTAGTCAAGTCCAGATAAATATTGTTGATTGAAACTTGAGCTTTTTTTTTCTTTTCTTTTTTTGAAAATGAACCAAACAATTTTTTCCAAAACAGATGTTGATTTGATTTGTTTAAAATCCTAACTATATAATTCAAAACATGAAGTAATTCCGTAATGGATTTGAGAAATTTATTCCTAACTAGTCGTAATTTGTTTTCGTATACTAGTTTTTTTTTATAGAAAACTTTAAAAAAAAGTGTGATCTTTCATACATATAATTATTACATAGATGTTCATAATATTTCTTATTAAATATACTCTTCCATACGTCATTATATGAAAACAATGTAAGTTCGATTAATGAGGTACGTGAATGTATAACTGTGACCTTTCTGGTTACAATAATCATTTTTGTAAGCCTTCATGAACCTTCTTCAATAATATAAAATATTTTTTTCGACATCACAAACCACATCTCAAGATGTCTGGAACATCACAATCTTGGACCATAAGAAGCTTTTTTAATACAATTTAACATGACAAATTAACTTATCCACATTAAAGATAGAAAAACGAATCACTAAAATCAAGATGATCCAAAATTTATTTATTATTTTTTTTTGTAGTTTATATTGTATATCAACTATGAAAGTATATATATTGAATTATTGATAGTACAAAATAAGACAGTAACATTATATATTCTAAACTTTGTGAAAATATCAATCCCGACAATCAGTTTTGGACGAGTATACATCAAACACCGATTAACAACCAGATCGAACCAAATAACACATATTTCAAGAAATAATCGGTAGCTCTAGCACATGGACAACCACTTCTTTAAGAGTGCACGTTTTTTAAAGTAGCCAGGTTTGTGAATAAATTTATTGTAGGTGCATGAACTTAGTCAATTTGTTACAATTTTATAAGTGTCATGAGTTGAATTTTTCATCTATATAATAAACCCAAGACCCTCCATAGGTGATATTAAGCCATGCACCGATCTCTAATTAGCTTTAAAACTTGTCATTAATTGATCTTAGTTCCCAAATGGGGAGCCTTTCTCATTGTACAGCTGCAAGAAGGTACATACAATATGCATATGCTTTTGTAAATCTTGATCTTGTAATTTATAGTTAGTTTTAAATTGCAAAATAAATATGTACATATATTTTCACAGGTTATTACATATTCTGAAACCTTAAATTTCACACACGTGAAGTTTTATATTTTATTTCCTCATAGTGTCATGCTATTCATTCACTAGTTATCAATTCATTTTACTTACCCTGATATATTTTATTTTCAATTAAGTGTATGATTTGATTTTATGTAGCTTTAGTTTCACATACTAGAGCATGCACTAATAATCAAAAATAACGCATCAAACGTATAATGAAATAATCGAAAACATAGTTATGTATGTATAGAGATATCATTATTGGATCTCGAACTTTGGTATCATGTATTTAATTTTAAATACTTGACCGATTTAACAAACAAGTTCTGATAAAGCTACACATTAATTTTGAGTGTACATATAATTTGGCACAAAACTAAACATTTTATACGACCATGATTGATCTAAAACAGGTTAGAGGAGAAGGTCATTTTGATCACCGGGGGCGCAAGAGGCATCGGCGCGTGCACACACAGACTCTTCTGCGAACACGGCGCCAAA
>JAYMSW010004802.1:0-10643 GCA_036897725.1 Erodium texanum | reverse complement strand
ACCGACACTGAGGATACCATCGGATTTCCAACCGATGATTTTCTTGGTCAGTTTTCAATTAACCGGATCCACCCGGAGTTTGTTCATTTTTTTTCTCATATTTCAAATTCAATTAACAAACACTTTTGTTGATGTTTATTAAATTATGACAAACAGAGTCGTGAATATATATATTTCATAAATGTCATTCAATATGAAGATCAAGAACAAATATAAGACAAAATGAAGAACATACTCATTCATGCATACATAAATCTACAGTTATTAACAAACAAGTAGATCTATCATATATGTACAAGAACAAAGATGAATGGATATCGGTTTCACAACACATCACAAATCCAAAAAAAGAAATCCAAAGATAGCAAATCAGTAAATAAAAGAAGAAAACAAATATATGAACTCAACTAGAGAAAATAAGTGAGATAAAAAAAGATTCAGAATTGAGAAGTTCAAAGAAAAGATTATTAGTTGAGAGAAATGAAAAAGAGAAGGGAGGTGAGATGTGAAAGAGCATATTTAGAGAGATGAAGGCAAAGAGGGTCTGGAGGTTGGAGGCATGAAAGCAAAAGAGTTTTCGTTGGTGCCGATTTTTCCTATTAACCGACGGTTTTTTACTATCGACACCGTCGACCGACTGCGACCTTATCGGTTTTTCATTTTTTCCGTTGGCATCACGCCAAGTCTTTCCGGTTCCAGTGTTTCCGGAGCCAGTTAAATTTGCTCACCCCCATCGTTCACATTAAAAGTATTAATGTTGTGTTTTTTGATATGACATTAGGATTTTTTTTGTGAGAAGATGATTTATTACTCAAACAAAGTGAGATGACAAGATTGATATAAGAGCATCTGGACGGTACCAAAATGTCTGTGTATCCTACTTGTTTTTTTTCGCAATTTTTAAGCATTGTTTATATATTTTAACTAAATTGATTGACTCCGTCTATGGATATATATTGATATTGGGTTCTTTTCAGAATGCTCTTATATTTGGTCTTCTACATCTTGTGTATTACATAAAACTAAAAGAAAATCAAAAGTAAACTCGCCTATAGTTTTGAGGCACACTGGAAGCCTCCAAACAAAATGTTTGGAGATATATTCTCATCACTTCATGGATGAAAGCAGGTCATCTAAGGAGGTGCAATAAACGAAGCATATATTAGTCCAACACTATCGAATATGATAAATCTATATGCGACTAAAATTTATGTGAATTTTTGGTCCTAAACTAGTGTTTTAATTAAGAGTGATATCTTTTTTTAATTAAAATATATATAAATAATCAGTATGATACGGATCACAAGATAAGAATCATAAGTCACAATAAAAAGGGAAAAACTGGGATATACAAAATAGAAGAGAAAGAAGATAAAAAAAGAAGCTCAGGTATCAAATCCTCTAAGCTCTGTCCGCGGTTAGACTAGTGAATAAACGAGTCGGAAAGGATGGACGTCTCACCAATACCCCACTAAACTCTAATCAAGGCCTAAAACCTCAAAAACTAGAAACATGTGAGGAAGAGAGGGGAGATGTGCTCCCCTAAAAAACCAAATCCTGCGTAACCAAGCACATATTATCTCCTAGCAAAAGGTACCAGAGTCAGATTTTGTATAAGAGATTTTCATGCAACACCATTATTTCAAGTTTTTTTTACACGTTGGTATTCATATGTTTTAGCTATACATATGGGAACTAATAGTCATACAGCTGCTCTTCTTAGGAAGAGAAGTCTAATAATATCTTGAAACACTAGTTCTTGATCAACGAGCTCTGACCGGGCTGATGATTTGAATATGCAAATCTTCTACTTCCAATCCTGTCATCCAAGACCCTTCTATGGCCATCTCATAAGGCGATTGAGTGAGAACAGATAGGTTGAAGACAACCTCTCCCATGCTCGGCCTAGCCATAGCCTTCTCTTGCGTGCACGCGCTTGCCAAGGCCACCAAGCTCAGAGCCCCATCAATGGGATAAAACCTCTCCAACCTCTGATCCATCCATTTCCTCAGCTTCTCTTGCCTCATCATATCCTCACCTTCCACCACCCCTCTTATGTCCTCTCTTGTTCCCATCGATTTCTTCCCCGAGAGCAGCTCAAGAAGCACAACCCCAAAAGAGAACACGTCCATCTTCGGCATCATCGGATCCGTGGCCGGCCTTGCCATGGAGAAATTCGCTATCTTGGCCTTGAACTTGGAGTCGAGAAGAATGTTGCTTGTGGTTATGTCTCTGTGCACAATGCTCGGTTGAGTATGCTCGTGCATGTACTGCAGGCCATTCGCTACATCCAGAGCTATATGCAACCTCTGGTTCCAAGTGAGGCAAGCCGTGGAGCTCGAGTACTGAGAAGAACATGATTTTGAGTGAAGCCACTTGTCCAGCGACCCATTCTCAGCATGTTCATAAACCAAGAACCGACTTCCATCGATATCAGACGACACGCCCATCAGCTTCACAAGGTTAGCATGATTCACTTTCTGCAGTATCTTCAACTCTTCGGTCACGTCTTCTTTTATTTTCTTGACCGCCAAGACTTGCTCGTGGATCGTTGCTCTGTACACAGACCCTCCGATTCTGTATCGTTCGCTGAAATTCATGGTTGCTTCAGTGATATCTCTGACGTCGTACACGATTTGCTTCCCTAGGTAGCCCGAAACCCCGGGAAGGAGCTTGTCCTGGATCATCTTGGGAAGATGATCCAAGGTGTCGCTCCTTCTCATCTGGATCAGATCACTGGTCTCCAGAGACGAACACTTGCGGTCCAGAGTCTTGTTCTTTTCCTTGAATCTCCTAAAATAGATCAAGAAAGCCGCCGAAACAAGAACCAGGAGCGCGCCTCCTGCGCACAAGACAGCTACGAGCACTAAATGATGTCCTGTCTTTTTCAGAGACGGATCGATCTGAGAGAGAAGAGGAAGTTGAGCCACCGGGATCAAGACCGGAAGCCCCACGGCGACGGTGAAGTTGTGATAGTTGTTTTCAGTAATGATATCGAGCGGGGAAGAGTTGAACTTGGCACCAACTCGAAGAACATCATCGTTGGGCTGCCACACGTAGGTGATGAGATATTGGATGCGCCTCTCTGTGGGGCACTTGCAGAACAGAGGGAACAGAGCTTTGTCGCCGGCCTGGAGGAGGATCGGGTTCAGGTCCGGGTTCATTTCCACCACGGTCTGCCAGGTGGTGAGGTTCTCGAACGAATTGGTGGAGACCAGGTAAAAGTTGTCGGCTTTCTTGATCTCGTATGTGATGTTGGCAAATGATCTGTTCCCGGTGCAGCCGCATTTGATGGGTACCAGCAAGAGCTGGCCCGGGAACAACCTCTGATCCTCGGATACGAGGTTGCTAGCTTCTGCGATCGAGGAAGGACTGACCCCGAAAAGATCGGATATGTTTTCAAGATTCAACAAGTTTGGTGGCCTCGCAAAATATGCCACGTATGAATCGCACGATGCAGAGCAAGAGAAGTTTGCGCCTAGGACCGGTGCTGGTTGAGATGCGACGAGCATAGTTGAAGAGAAGAGGACGAGAATGAGAAAATGGGAGCAGAGAGGGCTTGCCATTGCTGTGACCGTGAGCTTCGATGGAAGGATCTGGTTTTTGTAATGACAAAACCTGAGAAGCTATTGTATCTTTAATCATATATTCTTCGAAAAAGGACATGATTGTCTCTTGCTATTAGCAATTAATAAATACGACATGGCATAACATGGTTTACTTTGTAATTTTCTGGGGTTTTGTTCCTTTTCAGAAAAGGATCTTTGAGGAGTATCAGAATACTTCTTGGCCAGAACCCAAATTGGGACGGCAAGAAGTTGAGATTAACCATAAACAAAGGCAACAACTAACATGAAGGTGACAACTTGCACTTTAAATATAGGCCAAGAAGATGACTGTTTCTTGCTGATGCCATCAGCAGAAAGTAGCAGACATGGCACAAAATGCCTGCAAGGTTTGTTTGTTGCAATCGTTGGATCATATTTGACATCAATCTGTATGTATCATCAACATTTTTATTATTTGTGGCAATACAACCTATAGTTTCAAGTGTTTACAAAAAAAAAAATATAAGAAGCATTTACTGTATATCTGAATGTGATCAAGGGTCCAGTAATCCGGATGTGATCTATGCATTTTTATTTGGGGTATGAACTAATTGATATCAACTCAGGTATCTATGTCAACGCAATGTGCAACGACAAGTAGTGTAATGCTTCTAAACGGGGAAAGTTCCAGTAATCCGGATGTGATCAAGGGTCCTCCGGAGCCCATATTTTAGCACTGCTTGGTTACCTGTTCTAAATCCGTCTCCATACGCTGTGGAAGTGTCTGATTCGATCTGGTGTTTGTAAAAATCACCAAGTTTCTTCTCGAAATCAGAGCGCTTACCCTTCTTTGATGATCCACAAGTAGATGAAGAAGAGGAAGTAACATCACTGCTAGAACCAGAGTATATCTCAGAATCCAACCACATGTGAGCTAAGACCTGACATATGCCTTCTTCAACCTCCAAGCTCAGATTTGGATAACCTGTTAAAAACATCCAGCGGGTAAGTCCTAGGATAGCAGTACAAGGTTTGTGAACATGACAATGGTTCTAAGACTAATCAAACCACCATTAAGCCGGAGCCATGCATGCATCATCTCGTGAGCCAGAATTGATCCAGTCAGCAACCTGTACCAGCAATAGTTATGGGCCATGTTTATGTATACCCACTAAAGGTATTAAAACTAAACAAGAAATAATACCTTGGGAGGCCATATAAAATGAGAATTGCAGTTACTTCACAGTGTCGGACTAGCCTGTAAGGCTCTGTAACCATGTCCACAAAACGGTAGCCTGCCCCAATCCTTGGCCTCCTCGAAACCTGGTAATCAAGTTCTTTAAACAAGCATCTTTTTTGATGATACAGACCAACTTTTAAAAAAAGATTAGGGAAAGATTGTTACTGTGGTGATGGTTTGCTCTTCTGACAAGCAGAGACCTCTGGTCTCAGGCATGTGATGATGCCCCTGTCAATAACAGCATACCAGAGAAAAATTACATAAAAGAACATGATTACATAATTATGGAAGCATCAATATTAGCTTACATTTTTCTCTCCCTCCATGGCCTCATTGAGAGCTGGTCTCTCAACCAAGAGTAATGGAACTTGCTGGTTCACTTTCATATTCAAACCTTCATAAAAATCCTGAATTTCGAGGTAGAGAGGCTGGCATTCATGAGTGTCCACGATTCCAGAGTCTAGACACTCAAGACACACCTTCCGGCCATCATCAAGTGACAGATACCTTGTGTCCGTAGGCTGCATTAAATAAGGAGTTTTGCACTATTACTAGTGTATAAAAGCTACATGAATTTCTCATGAGTATAGTTGACTTTTTTTCCGACTGTACTGACCTCCATTCTTTCACAACTACAGCACCGACGAGTTCCATCGCGCTCATGAGAGGGGCAGTACTTTTGTAACCAGAAAGGATGTGCTCTGTACTCAATCAGACCAGCTGAATTGGTTGGGATCTACAAACAATTGATTAGGATTCACAGATTACTCATTGAATCAATGCCTTTGAGATTTTTGTCACATGAAACCATGGATTTATATAGCTTATGAATGTGCTGAAGTATCTAAAGATGCAAAGGTTTTCCAGCTTCCTCCTATAAGCCAGCCCAGGGCAAACAATCCTCCACTAGCATACGTATAAGCCACAATGTTTGAACTTGTGATACATTAGTATGAAATGAAGTCATTGTTCATGAATTCTTCGTGATTCTAGCAACAATGTATGTGTACCACTGTATTTGAACCAAAAAAAGGAAGAAGTATTTTAATGGAAAATGGCGTTCAATACAGCGCGCACTTGGGAAGGTAAATTGCAACATAATATACTATGATACAGATAGAGTTTCCTCAATCATGAAGGAGGAGGTTCTGGCTTTTCTAGGCATGTTCTAATGTAAAACTTGGAAGTTTACACAATGTTGATGTATATATAGAAGATTCTTACACTTATTTTCTTTCATGCATTAGTCAACTCTATATTGCCTCAGATAAAGGTCTTATCTTCCCTAATCAGATGTGCAGTATATTATAGAGTTTATTGAATCAAACTAAATGATTTATTATCTTACACTAAGTCAACCAATCAAAGGATGCCATCTTATTAAAACTTCCTAAGATCCAACTGGGTACTCCGCCACCACAAATTCATTATAACGGGTATGAGTAGTGTTTGACTACATTCTTGGCTTAAAATTTTCTCTATATACTATACAATCATTTTAAAATTTAATCTCAAGACCAAAGAATATTTCCAATAATTTTCACCCAATATACTAATACTGTATTCACACTTTCTTTCAGGCGAGGGGACAACTAAAATTCACTTTTTTTATTATACATAACTGCAATACAAACGTAACTTAGCCACAATAAGTTTAGCACATGAGCATTTTAAAATAAGATTTCGAGAATATTAATAGTTAAGAATATTTGAAAAGCTAGTTTGCTCATCTCTTCAAGCAACACTTCTAAGTGGCCAATTGGTAAAGAGCTCATTTCTACCTAAGGGAGTTCTTGAGTTCAAACCTTGGTACGTTCAATTAGATAAGGAATCAAGTTATGAATTAAATTACGAATTGCCAATAAAAAACATTAGTATATCAGATGCATTGGTGTATATACTTATTCTTGTATCCCAGTAGGCGGTCACTATCAGTATGTATTAGGTTTATTAACAGGCAACAAAGTCATGATCTTCACATCTTTCCCGAAATCTTTTGAAGAAGTTCAGAGGAAAACATCATTATATGACCTTATCAATAATTTGAGCATTTCTTATTAGCTCCTGTCCTCACTCTAGCACAAAGTAGTTCTATTTATTGAATGGGATAATACATATAGTCTCTATATCTCATCAACTATATTAGATCATGTTTACAAGAAGTAAAGTGGATAGGAACTTACATAAGTTCTGCAAACATCGCATTTCGGATGGTGGCGCTCCTTGTAGCAGGATTTATGATATGGGCGACTCCCAGACATAGAAAACTATCAAATGAAGTAACTTTGCAAGTCAGAAATATCATACACCACACTTAATTGAATTTATGGAGGGCTCAAGCAAAACAATGGTTTCAATAAGATAAATAAATCTTGACCTCATAGTCTGTAATGGGTATATTGCAAGAGTGGCAACAGAAACATTCTGGATGCCAAACGGCACCCATGCAGCTCAGAAACCGTCCGTGTCCTATCTCAGCTCTGCAACCAGCACAGATCCTGCAAGCAATACGTTTAACAATAAGGTCAAACCTGAGAAACATGTTAGATGAATGCACAAGGCATATAAAAAAGCATATTTACCTGTAACCACCTGAAAACAATGGAGCAGGTTGAGTAATACCACTTCGACTATCATGCCGAGGAGGAGATTCAATGTTCAGACTCAAACTTTCTTGAATCGCTCTAGCCAGTTGTTCATCTTCCTCCAACTGAGCTTTGGCCAGCTCTTCACTGTCGTCTAGATGGGCCTGAGAATGTTGTTCATCTTTGTCTGACTCGGCTTTAGCAGGTTCTTCATCTTCATCCAATGGATGCAATTCATCATCCGAGTCAGATTCATAATCTGAGACATAAATCATACATTGTTAGCACTATCATGAGCACCTTCTAAACTAACTATGAAACTTACCAATCACTTTTTTCCCTTTTGGATCATCTTCTGAAAGAGAGAGTGCAATGGCACGATCAATCTCTTCCTTCTCCTGATCTGTCAATTCCTCCTACATCCAAGTTCCAAGTGACATATAGTCAAACACAGGAAAAAATGACTATGTAGATAAGTTTTTGGAATATTTGAACGTATAAAATCTATGCAGTTACACGAGCTAACTAGAAGTATGAAGTTTTGATCCCACTGTCAAAATATACTTACCCTAGAATTATGTCGCTCGTTCCAACGCATGTCATCTCCATATTTCCCCTGATACTGCCCTTTGGAGATCTGATGACTTGAACCTTCAAGTATCTTTTTCAGCCAGCCCATGACACAAAAAAGCTCTGTTCTGCTGGGCTAGCAAATGTTTCCCTGCACCCATGTTGTTCCTTTATGTGAGAAATATATTTCAAAACCAAAGAAAAAAAAATACCCAAGGCATTCGAAATTACACAATCATTTGGGAGAAGTATGAAAGAGGTTGCATGGAAGCATCTTCTTCTTGAAAATGCTGTACAAAAAGAAATCTTATAATGGGTCTGAAGACATTAGAATAGACTTTTAAACCCAACCTAAAAGCTTAAGCTGATGGGTGAGTGAAGGCATCAAGATAATTATCAAGTGGTCACTTAATCTACGTTCTTCCAATGTGGGACACCTCAGCAAGGAGCATATATATTAACATTACACCTCAGAAGTTGAAACCTATATCTTGATCCGGTGAAGGGTTCTGAAACTCAAGATAGAAAAAACCATATGGAACAAAGAAACAATGAGGATTGATAAGAGACATTGAAAGTTTCTTTCAAGTAAATAGAATACAGTCTGAGCATAATTTGACATAAATAAGAAACTTAATTAAGCTTCTCAAATGACTGGAGATATGTGAATCAAGTAAATACACCATCCATTCCTCAAATCATTTCAAGGCCTTGTCAACTGCCACAAAGGGTAGTCTCAAATCTCAATCCTATACCCAATAAATAAGTTTCTACATCATTGGAAATAATCTCTGAGCAAAGGAAAAAAAAAGAGTTTGAATCATCTCCTACAAACAAAATAGCCCAAAGTAATTCAACACCTGGCACTCCAATATGATTTTACCACTAGGCATCACAACACAAGCACAAATATCCCAAAGCAATCAGAGGAGAATATTTTTGTCAAAAGAGGAACCTCACCAGAAACAGATTAAGAAACTGACGAATCCAGAATCAGAGAGAGAAACCAATAGTGATGAAGGCATAGTCACCAGAGAAAAATGAAAAGGCCCAGAAAGAAATTCGGCCGCATATCCTCAGCTGCCACCATCAGACCTGAAAAGCTCTCAACTTTTTTTTTTTTTTTGGCAAAGCAAAGTGGGATTAACAGTTTAGCAAATGAAGAAGATGGTGAAAAAAGAGAGAAAGGTGAGAAACGACAAAGGGGTACCTGAATCATACGCAACACCAAGGAAGAGAAAAAGCTAAATATGCCAGCAAAGAAAGCTTTTTTTTTGTTGAGAGACTCGATCATGAATCTACCAACCCAACAAAAGAGAAGATGGAATGAGCAGTTGGGTATGGTAGCAATTCAATGCAACACTAATTACCTATTTTATGCAAGTGGGTTCTTTTACCAATTTTCCACCAAATATCGACAAAAGACCACAAATCCTTCTGCTCGAAAAAAGAGTAGTCCCTCTCTAAACGCACTCCTCGAACTCTAGGAAGCCTACAGATGTGCTCATTTGTATTCCAAATGTGTACTCTTTATTTCCAGTTGAAAAAAAAAAATGTATCCCAACAAAGAAATGATAGCCAAGAATTTACATTTATTTTGAGATGGTAGTTCATGTTATTATAGTAGTTTTGAAAAGGGAAATTTGACATTCTGTACTTAGGATATTTAATTTATATGCTCTTATAATTTAAAATTTGAGATCTATGCTTCTAAAATATTTGAAGATAAAAATACGCTTACATTAAAAATAAATTACATCGAGATGCGTTTGAGCCACGGTTGTTCAATATTTTAGGACAAAAATACCCTTACATTAAAAAAATGACTTACATGTATTAAAGTTCTTGATTATTTACTAGTCTATTTTATTATACTGATGTACTATCAAATACTCGGAAAAAAAATTGATTTGCATAGAAATTTATTGATGGCATGATTTTCGAAAATTTAGTGATATATTAGTAGTAACGGAGACAACTTTTTCAATGAGAGAACATTAATTTTTTTTTTGTAATAGAAATAACGTAAAATTAATGTGAATTAATATTAAAAATACTAGTATCGCATAAAAAGATAAAAAAAAAATGTAACTATTTATTACGAATCACAACGTTAAGATTCATATTTTGAAAGTGTTGTCAACCATTTTCATTGTCAATACCGATCTATATGATCATACTATCATTCATCCACTGATTTCTCGTTCATTTTTCAACTGAGTTTGATAACATTTATAGTAGAAAATACTTTCTCCACACGTGTCGTGATGTCGAGATTTCAATCGACTCGAAAATAATTACTCGAAATCGAATTCGGGTTGACTTAGTTCGCTATGTTTAGTATTTTAGTCTATAAATGTACGATGAATAATAAAAAAGTATTTTAATTTTATGAACCAAATTATATATTTTATTTTATTTAATTTAATATTAAACAAGACAACTCTCGAACTTCGAAAGGTTCAGTTTCAGTTTGACTCATTTATTAAACAAGTCCTATTCTGTAGTAGTAATTTGGATGTTTGATAGTGCACCGGTAAAATAAAATGAACTAATAAAATACTAGAGAGGCATAGTACATATAAGTAAATTGATATATGTGGTTAAGTTATTTTGTTTTAGTCTTGGACAAACATGGTTCAAACCCTCATAAGTACAATTCATTATTTTCGTAAGAAAAAAAGAATTTAGACTAAATAT
>JAYMSW010004801.1:0-10643 GCA_036897725.1 Erodium texanum | reverse complement strand
CCGCCAAATTCACCTTGATGCTAGTCCATTTGCCATGCTTCCAGTACAAGAGGATTGTCCATGTGTGGCAAATTAGTATGGGGTTTTATACTTTCATGTTATTGTAATTAGTTAGTAATGCTATCGGCTACGTCTGGTTTCTCTGCCCGCTTATGTTTGGATGTATTTTCTAGTTTGGTGTGGGTAGTTTTAACCTCGCCTCCATGACAATTGTGAGTTACAGTACAATCACCTGATATCATGTATATTTGTTCGGGATATATATCTCTAGTACAATCCTTTTAGCAGAAAAAGAAATTGGGGTGATTAATTATTAAGAAAATTACACGAGCAGCAAGTACGTATCCACAAAGGAACTTCCTCCGTCCTTACCCTAAAAAAAGCTGGAAGGTGAATACACTCTTATCACGGTCAGAGGGCGAGATTTTTCTCCGATGCCCTAAACGTCTCAGCCATTTCGAACCACCAGGTACGCCGTTGCCTGCAATTCTTTCCCATCATTCTTCTGATTGGGCGTTTTAGCATCATAGAGATCTCGGTTTTGTTTCGTCAATCGACTTTATCGGGAGTAATAGAACATAGGGATTCTGTCTGCATCAATCATTCGTGTTCTTGTTCAAATATTTGTTTCTTTTTCTTTCTCTCGATTCGATTTTTCATATCACTGTTGTTGAATTCATGATTTTAATTTACCCCTACACACACATTTATTCGATCAATTGTATGATGTCAAGCGTCGCAACTGGCCCATATGAGTTGTTCTTAATCAAATTGACAGTTTAGAATTTTCTGCATCGTCAATCAAATCAGATTTAAGCAATTTAGCCTGTAAAAATGTTCCCCTTCAGTGTATTTATACGGGCTTTAGCCAATATTTGGTATTGTAAGAGTGATTATTCCTTACCTTGCATTGTAGTCAGTGGTTTAGCAAAAGAGTAATTATTCCTTACTTTGCATTTGTAGTCCCCCTGTTACTGACTTGGTCGAGTGCTATTGGGACGAAATTGCTCAAGTGGTGCGTTATATCTATTTTCCGTTCCTGCTTTTTAACAATCTAAAATAAATAGCTTGTTTTTCTATTTCTCTTACTCCAGGGCAACTGTGAGGAGTTAATTTGGGACATGGTTTCCTCCACTGTTTACAGTGGAGAAACTCAAGTTTTTGACTCTGTAGCTCTTCATCATGAATACAACCATTATCTTGTGTCTAGAAAGAGGCTCAGAGTTTTGAACCCTGAATGCCAAGATGCAGATTCGCAAGTCTGTATGGGCAATGTTGGCGGAGAAGAGTCCTCGTTTGATGGGTATTGTATACTGTGCCTTCATTGGTTCACTGATTAATGTTTGATTTATATGAAGTTTATGAGTTATGAACTCTTATTTGTTATTCATTGGATTTGGGTTTTGCAATGCTACCTCAGATGCCCAAATACTGCTCCTGTTTCTCCAAACGGCTATGACTCTTACAAACAAGTTGGTATTAATTCTGTGACCGAGATGAGCTGGCAGTCAAAAGGAAATAGTGGCAATGTCTCCCACTCCGGTAATACTGCTGGAATTTCATATCCAGAAAAGAATTACTCACAAGTGCAGGCATGTGCCTCGCCTGCACTTGTGAGTGGATGGATGTATGTTAATGAACGTGGGGAAATGTGTGGCCCTTATATAAAGGAACAATTATATGAAGGTTTATCTTCTGGCTTCTTGCCACACGAGCTTCCTGTGTATCCTGTGGTGAATGGATCTTTTATGAACCCTGTACCATTGCAATACTTCAAGCAGTTTCCTGATCATGTTGCCACTGGTTTTGCATATCTCACTGCAAGTGTCTCAGGTGCAAGCGCACCAGCAGATTGTACTACCCCTTGCAGTAGAGATATGGCTGCATATAGACAAGAGGGAGTTAGTGGGCACGCTGCCTCTGCCCTACATCCAGATTCACAGTCATTATCACACTCACACGTCAACTCCAACATCTATTGCGGCAACGGGCTAATGTCAAATTCTGAACCAGCTAACTGTTCATCTCATCCACTTCTAGTATTATTTCTTTCTTGTTTGAACTATTGCTTTTTGTGTTCAATATGCCTTTAATATGTACACTTCCAGCCTTCC
Organism: Erodium texanum; assembly: GCA_036897725.1. NCBI lineage: Eukaryota > Viridiplantae > Streptophyta > Magnoliopsida > Geraniales > Geraniaceae > Erodium > Erodium texanum. The sequence goes on along the minus strand of JAYMSW010004801.1, from coordinate 8,529 downwards.
ACGTGTATTGTGGGGCCAAGTTTTCGTCTTCATTAGTCCATTGATTGTTTACTATTTTCCATTTTCTTTAATATTCCAGTCAGGTGAAGACTCTTGTTGGTTGTATGAGGACAGTGAAGGGCGACGGTATGGGCCACATTCTCTTCTCGAGCTGTATTCTTGGCATCACTATGGATATCTCCAAGATTCAGTAATGGTAAGGTGCTTTTATATAACATTATTATAAAGATGACTTGTGCTTGGTTCTCCAATCATCAGTCTTATTCGGAATAATATAGACTTGTAGTATGGATCCTTGATGTTGATATTTTTGCATTATAGTTGGGAATGTAAGCTTCACAGAAGACAATACAGTCTGCCAATATTTTAGCTTATCTTCTTACAACTATTTGGGATCTATTTATTACTTAAGCATTTTTATCTTATATTTGATTTTACTTTTCACACACTGTAAAGTAATTTATGATCGAACAATTTATCTAAGATTAATATCATATCTAGCTCTAATTATGCAACTCAGGACTTTCTTGTTTTTGATGGCTATTCAATATTTAACTACCTCACTGGAAAATGTGTTATGAGTTGTCATTGATCTCATTATTACAGATATACCATGAGGAAAACAAGTTAGGACCCTTGACATTGGTATCTATCTTAGATGCATGGCGAACAACTGGAGCCGGAATCGCACCCACATTCGATGGTAAAAGCAATGAGACTGGATCTATGCCAAGCTTTTTATCAGAAGTTTCAGAAGATGTGTCTTCTGAACTGCACTCTGGAATCATGAAATCAGCCCGCAGAGTTGTACTTGATGAGATCATTAGAAATGTCATTGCAGAGTATGTCATTTCAAAGAAAAATCAAGAGCATCATAAGCTTGAGTCAGCCAGTCAGGCTGCTAAATCATGTTCATTAGATGGAAAAGTGGTAAGTCATATAAATTTAAAGGCTGTTAATGATGATGCACCATATGCATTCCTGTGACAAGTTTTATTTCTGCTAACAGTTTGAAATTGCTGCTGGTAACAAGAATTATGCTTCTACTGGGGGTGAGGCAATTGTTTCCCTCTGTTTATCTGAGCAGGGAATAAATGCCGTTGAAACTTCTATGGAGTCACATGTGACCACCAAATCTGTTGGAAGCATTGAAAATTTTTGGGGATCCCATGCTGTTGTGTGTAGGATGCTTTTTGATTATTCTATGCAAGTTACTTGGAATGCTGTCTTTTATGATACCATAGCTGATTACTGTTCTGCCTGGAGAAAGAGACATCTATGGTCCGGTCCCTCAATGAGTATGGTGCCTATTACTGGGCATGATAGATGCTTCCTTGAAAATGCTGAATATTTGCCTGAGGAAACTGTGAGTATATTACTTAAATTTTTATGCTGCCACTGTTGATTTTTTTCATTGCAAATATTATATCTTTAGTCATTTAATTTTTTTTACAGTTGTCTGATCAAGATTCAGACTCTGATGTTGAATGCCCACCTGGTTTTGAGCCATTAAGCACTGGATTAGACATTCATGGTCAGTCATCTGTTCTGTCTACATCTTCTCCAGCACTAGAAGATTTATCTGATCAGAAGATCCTATCTTGCATTGATGAACTACACGATAATACGATAGACATCTTAGAAGATGTTGAAAATGAGCTCCATTTATCTGCAAAGATATCTTTAATTGAGTATGCTCAGAGTTCGGTCGAGGAGGATGTAAAGAAATTAGTTGAGTCTGTAGATAATGACACGCAGAACAAGGTAAAATATCAAGTGGGATCAACTTTTAATATCAATTGCCTTATTATACTTTGTTTATGATGAGCCTATAATATTGAAATGCAATGTCCTCGCAAATATATTCAGGCCGTCACCAATATACTGAAGAAACTTTCTTGTTGTTGTAGGATAATATAGATTCATCCATTCATCATTCTTGTATCAGCAGATCTGGTTCTTTGGGAATGCAGCACATAATTGTCAATGACAGTTGTCAGACTCCATCTCAAGCCACTAAACTGTCTCGCCCTTCAGCATCTAAAGATGTCTCTAATATTTTGGCTAACATGTTTATGAAATCATGTATGCATCTAGATGATGACGTGGATAACCAAGAAACCAATGAGTCACCACCTCCAGGATTCGAAAGTAACCTGAGAACTCTTGTGCCATCACATATTTCTAAGTTTCGACCATCTAGGCCATGTAATATGATACCTAAAATTGGAGGATATGTTGCCATGGCAATGTGCCGACAGAAATTACATGGTGATGTACTTCAGTTGTGGAAGTCATCTGTTCTTGACAATGATCTTCGACACTTTCTTAGATCATGGCATACTGCAAAGGAACAATGTGAACCATATGTCCATGAGGTACTCAAATCCTGGTTACTTGTAAATTTTGCTTGTTTTTTTTATCTACATGCTTGAAATTTAGAAGAAAAAGATTGTATATCTTTTCAGTGACACTTGAATTTTGTTTCAGGGAGGAGCCTCTGTTGCACATGATGGAAACAAGAAAAGATCAAAGAATTATTCTAGTGTGGCCCCTTCAGGGGATACCTATCAACGCAAGAAAAAGTCCGGGCAGAGGAAATTAGGATCTCCTCAGTCTGTAACTTTAGATGGCATTGGGTTGGAGTATAGAAATGCCGGCAAGTCTAAGAAAATAGATGTGCCTGAGGATGTAGAAGTTAGAACTTCTACTGTGACTCCTAAAAGGGTTGGGTCAATTAAATTTCGAAGTGATTCATCTTCCAAGCAGAGGATGTCCAATGATAACTCATCAATCAGGAGACGAAGTTGTAGAGAAGCGAGGAAGATTTTCCATTCAAACCAACGTATGTGCTTTAACTACTTATTAATGCCAATGATCCGAGTTTTAGATCTTTATTGATTTTTCTGCTTATATTGATCAGATGACAAGGTGACAAAAGATGTGATGAAATCTAGCAGAAAGAAGGATTTAGGTGCGAAGGTGGGAGAAGATGTCTTACAGTTAAGCCAAGAGAAGGTTTCAGATGAAAAGGTGGCAGAAGATATCATAATATCTAGCAGGGAGGAGGGTTCAGATGCTAAGGTGGCAGAAGTTGCCTTAAAATCTAGCCAAGAGAAGGTAGACACGAAGGTGGCAGAATATGTCACAAAATCTAGGAGAGACAATGTTGGAGAGGTGAAGGTGGCTAAAGATGTTACAAAATATAGGAGAGAGAAGATTTCAGGTGCTTATGTGACAAAAGATGTTACAAAATCTAGGAGAGAGAAGGTTCCAGATGTCAAGGTGGCAAAGGATGCCATGAAATCTAGCAGAGAGAAGGTTTTAGATGTCAAGGTGATAACAAATGCCATGGAGCCTTGCAATGGGAAGGTTTCAGCATTTTCCTTAGATGATAACAATCTTGAGGCAATGCCTGATGACAATAATTGTTGTGTTGCGATGAAAAAAAAGCATGATAGGTCCAAAAAGATGTCAAAATGTAAGTATCAAGTCATATTTTCTTTGTCTTATCTAAATATATCGTGGATAGTAGTAGATGTCTGTGAACTCTCCTGATAATAGTAATTGATGAATGACTCTTAACCAGACAACAAGGTCACAAGTGATGCTATAAAACCCAGCGCCGAGAAGGTTTCAGCATCCCACTTGGATAATATTGTTGAGAAGGTTGCTAATAGCAACTCTGCTATTGGAACAGAGAAGAACCTTGATGCTGTTTGTGATGAGTCCAAAAGGGTGTTCAATTGTATGCTCTCTTTTAGTAGTTATTCTCATCCAAATTATTTCTGTTTCCTTCCATTTTGTGACAACAATTTGATAGTTGTTGGAAGTATATGCTCTGTCTGTACTCATTTTACTTATTCCTTGTATTTTGTTTAGCATCAAAGGTATCTAAGCCAAAAAGAAAGCGTTTAATGGATAACGATGCAGATTCATTACATCCTACAAAGGTTTCAAAAGTAGCTAATGGAGCTTTGAAGCAAGAAACCTGCAGACAGGGTACAATGAGGAAGAAGTCCAACAAATCCAAGACGTCAAATCATTGTCCTAAATCTGATGGATGTGCTCGGTGTTCTATTAATGGCCAAGAGTGGCATAAATGGTCACTTAATGCAAGCCCTGCTGAAAGAGCTCGTGTGAGGGGAAAGTACAATCGGGCAAAATTGTCAGGTTCTGAGGTTATTCCACCTCAGTGGTCCAATAGTAAAGGTCTTTCTGCAAGGACAAACAGGGTGAAGATGCGCAATCTTCTTGCTGCTGCTGAAGGTGCTGAGCTTTTGAAAGCCACCCAGCTGAAGGTGAGAAAAATGAAGTTTTTGTTTATTAAATATGACCATATCTGATCCTTGTATCTCTTTCGAGTTCTCAGGCAAGAAAGAAACGTCTACGTTTTCAACGCAGCAAAATACATGATTGGGGTCTTGTTGCGCTTGAGCCAATTGAAGCAGAGGATTTTGTCATTGAATATGTTGGAGAATTGATTCGTTCGCGGGTAAATCTAACTTTGTCTTTCAATTAATTGTTGCACTATGTTGGACGACGTAAATGGAGCTGTTTTTTTTTCATTCTTCTGGTGTTTTTTTGTACACTTCATTACTTTTAGGTAATTTATTGTGTATATTTTATTGCCTTCTTAGCATACAAGGCTTACCTCTAATTTTTTGTCTGCATTTTACAGATATCTGACATACGTGAGCGCCAATATGAAAAGATGGGAATTGGAAGCAGTTATCTTTTTAGACTGGATGATGGTTTTGTGGTTAGTAGAGAAATACTTTGGCCTTCTTAGCTTTAGCTTGACTTTATATGGAATTACACCTAAATGACTTAGGCCTAAAACCACAGCTAGATCAGGAATGGAGCCAAAGTATACCATTTAGGGGAATGGCCCCTCTGAAATATTTTTTTCCTTTCTAAAAGTCCCCCCTTTAGTTGCCTCTATAGAGCTTTTACACACCCAGCCACCCTGATTTGTACAATTTACAATGCTTCCCCTAATATAGATAATAGTAAATACATTCAAATCATAGTATCCGACTTTTTTTTTCTTTCTGGCTCATGCCCCGTCTCAATGTAAATACATAATTTTGTAATTACAACCACATCAGCTATGCAAACTCTTGAATCATATTTTCTGTCTACCAATATATATACTTATTACCTCACTAGTTAGTTCACCATAAACTGTCATATGTGGATTATGGAATCCTTATTAGAAAAGAAAGAAATTCAAATTATATATTCTTTGATTATATTTATTAAAACATTATTTGATAGTAGCCCCCACTGAAAAAGAAAAATAATCCTGGCTCCGTCCCTGGTTTGATGCCTGATTTATTTATTTATTTTATTTGTTTGTAAGATGAATGTTGACAGTTACATAACACGTATTAACTCTTATGAAACACATATGAATCATAAAGTTTGGGAGGAGGAAAAGACTCCGGTGGCTGTGGACTTAATGTTGAATATGAAAACCTTTTACTGAACTAGTTATGCCTTTTCTGCTCTTTCTGTCTAAACAAACGTTAATATCCATGTTCACATCTAGGAATGAATTTGTATAATAGTTCAGATGTGCTCATGGTTTTAAAAGGTGTGTTGAGTCTTACGCCTCGATGAGGCACAAGGTTTTGGGATGTGAGGCGGCTTACGCCTCGGTTAGTGGTGAGGCGCGTGAGGCATGCGCCTCTATGCCTCGCGTGTGAGGCTTACACCTTGTACATTTAGGTGTTTTATGCCCTTCTGAAGCTTGTTGGGCTTATTTAGAAAATTGGGCTTAGAGAAAATTAAGTATTGGCCCAAAAAAATCAAATACTAAATATCTGAACAAGTAAAAGAAAAACTCTAATTGCACTTAATCCTCTCCCAACCCTCCCTATTTTCTCTCTTTGTTTCTTCTTCACTCGTCACCGGTCCTTATGTAAGTGTCTTCTTCTGTTCAATTGATCAGTTCTTGCAAGATTTTCATGAAATCAGTCCTTGCGAGACTGTATCATGATTTTCATAAGCCATTTTTTCAATGAAAATTCAGTCCTTGCAAGACTATATCATGATTTTTATAGTTTGCATGTCCGGGTGTGGGTTTCAACACTGTATTATGAGTCTATAAATATCATAAACACAACAGGATTAAATATCTTGGGCAGAACTTCCAAATAAGGTTGTACTAGCACAAGATTCAAGTTACCATGAACTATTTTTTTTTCATTTACTAGCAAGTTTATGGCTGAACTGATTTTTCTTTACAGAAACATCACTTGTAGACCATGTGAATGTTAATTATTAAATGAACATCTTTACAAGTGAACTCATTATTCTTACTGAACATTTTTATGAATTTATTAGTACAAAATACTGAGGCTTACGCCTCGTGCCTCGGTAGCAAAATGCCTTGAGGCCCGTTTCCGCCTTTTTAAACTTTGGTTGGAACAAATGCCAATTCTAGAACCATTAATGGTGCATGAACAGAAATGAAGTGCCTGAGTCATGCCTACTATGAAGTATAACAAGACTACTGCCTCCGTTTAAATACCATTATTGGAACTGCTCCCACAATCAACTTTATTAATTATAAACACAAAAGAATTTCAAACTCTGAGAACTGAATTCGCATGCATGGAGGCAGTGGGTCACATGGATGTGGCTCCGCACAGTTGTATCTTTAAACCAATCATAGTGTTCACATGTTTGCAAACAGAAGATGTTATATAAGTGGTGGAGTCAGTAGCAAGTCATTACAACAGAAGTTTTAACACATGACATAGCAATAGATAAGAAAAGTGGAATATAGTAGGGGAAAATGGTTTGCTAAAGAATTCATGTAGCCTACCTCACGCTATACTGGGAATGGTTTGGTTCTTTTATGTAGAAGTGGGAGATACAGAAGATTTTATATATAGATAAACAAATCTTTCTCAGTTTATATTGGTCTTTAACTAGTTGTTTCTCCCTTAAAATATAGCTTACAGCACAGATAAAAAGTGAAAATAGCTATTTCCATGGCACCACATCAAAGAATAAAATGCCAAAAGCACATACCAGATTCTGCGGAGAGAGCAATTCGATCTCGTAAGATGACAAGTTCAGGTGACAATTCATCAGAGCCCAAAAGTTTTAGGTACTCCATTGCAGTTGTTAGAAGTCCTTGACTAGCCAAAATTTCAGCATATTTCTCAACAAGCTTGCATAAAGACGCGCTAAATTTTTTCTGCCCAGTTGCCAAGGCAAGAACTATGGTCTTTTCCATCAAATCCTGACAAAACAAACAAGGAAAAGTCAATTTCCTTACCTCAGATACTTGTACATCTAAATGTGGCTAACTCACCTGAAGAAGGTCAACATATGATTTCCCTTTGACTTCTGCTGACAAGCTCCTTGACCAAATTTCTACTGTCTTGTCAATATTTCCCGCACATATATAACAAAGTGTTGCAGCCAGTGTATTACCAGCAGCCATGAGTTTTGAAGCAAGCATGTCACAGAGCACAGTCCATTCCTCTTTTTGTGCAAACTGCCTTGTTAATGTTGACAAAATTAATAGTCTGATCGATTCTAGTATTCACCACAAGTTAAGCAAAATATAGCTAAATTACATCATCACGGTTATTTACTGAGTACAAGCCTTCATACAAAGCAGAAAATTCTAACTTGCTTGAATGACCTTTTTGGTGAGGCTCAGCAAAGGTTTCAAAAATCAGATGCGGGGCCAGGGGATAAATCCAACATAAATCTAACTTGTTTTCCATGGTAACTTTAAATATTTTATCCATGAATGGGTGGCAAGTCATGTTTAACATGAATTAAAATGATTTATTTTTTTTGCATAAATACATACCTAGAACCAAAAAGAATAGCAATGTCTAGAAAGTCCAAGTAATGAATGTTCATAACATGACATAAATATAAGGACAAGTAAATGAGCTTGTAGTTGAATAGCTTACAGTGCAGAGAAGAGCAAGCGTCTCTTTCCAGAATTTCAGGGGCCTGGTGTTTACTAGGCTGGTGAGGTCGTTGTTCACCATAGCAGAAACAACCTGAAAAATGATATTAAATTGGAGTATACGTATATGATAAATCAGTTTAAAAGATGTAAAACTAATAATTTCAAGTCCATATGTGTCTCTACAGATATGGTAGCACACACACATAGATAAAGCATGAAATTGCATGTACCTTTAGATAAGGTGAACGGGTCATCTTAAGGTACTGATCACGTGTGCTCTCCCACAATGAGGCACCACCAACATGAGCAATGACTAAAGCATCAGCCATTTTATTTGCAGTTATGCATTGTGCAACTGCACCTTTGTAGTCCCCAACAACTAACGCACGTTGAACAGCATCATCAAATGATGGATCAGCACTCTCCTCAATCCCATCTTGTTCTTGCTGTGTCTCAATAGGAACAGTATCCTCAATATCAAACTTATTAGCACCAGTGGATGAGATAGGTGTCTCAGTTTTTGGACTGGGAAGATTGTTAAAGAAATCTTCCCCGGTATCAGAAAGGAAGAGGTTGGCATT
>JAYMSW010004800.1:0-10643 GCA_036897725.1 Erodium texanum | reverse complement strand
TGGCTGATGGCGAGTACTTCACCCGCTATGTCTACCACTTCACGAAGAAGTGGTGGTGGTTCCTCATTTGGGCCTCCCCAAAATGGGTACACCGCTACTGACCCCAATGATTTGTTCTGATTTATGTTTCTAGTGTTCTTTTTAATTTTCCTGCATTTGTCCTTCTTTTTTTTCATGTATTTTCTTTATTTATAATGTATTTATTTTAAATTTGATGTATTTTCATTTTAGTTTAAATAATAAAAAAAATGTTGACACCAATCTTACGGAGATGATGTCGATGACCTTGCGTTCCTCCTGACGCCAGCGCCTAATACACTTTGTAACCCCATCATGTCCAACATGTCGGCATTGGCAACCGTTGGTGTTGCTCTAATCTGTCCTCTCTCCGTCCTGACGCTAGAAGCCCATCCCTTGATATGGACTTGGGCCGGGTCCAGTCTAGGCTATGGCTAGGCCTGGTTCGGGACTAAGAGTGTTCCTCAGCAAGCTTCTGTTTGTGTATTTGTATAACAGTGTATATATCATCGTTTATATCATTATATGCATACGATCTTTCCACAAATTGGTATACCCACAAATACCCATGTATGAATTCACCAACATTTTAATTTATATGATGAGCAAAATGTTCGGGATGCTCTACAACGACCTGCTAATCTGCTAAAAGGCCTGGCCTAGCTCAGAGATGCAGAAATAAATTTTCGAATTGCTTCAAAGTCTGTACAAATTATAGGTTCATCAATGAGATTTACAGATTAAAGAGGGCAAAATTTACAAACTAAGTTCATCTTCACCAAGAACTGCTAGACTTCAATATGAGGTTTCCAATGCTTTTATACAGTCCACTAAAGCCTGATGATTTGTTCTTATTCCAGCTGCTTGCGTTCTACCAAAACACCCTCGTCCCAAACCTCAGAATACCTGTAAATAAATTATTGTAAAAAGATAAATTGGTTATAAATTTGAAAACAAACATGAGTACTATGGATATAGTGTAAGATTATGCGGCACTAAAGCTTGATTGTCCTACTGGTCAAACACTTGAACTTGAATCCCAGGGTTCAAGTCCCAACTACGGTACTTTTTGTTTCTAGGCATGCATGGAACAGATGAAAGTTTAATGGTTCTATAATTATGATGAAATGCTCACTAGATAGAACATATGTTTTATGTACAACAGATATGTAGAGAATTGTATGCATACCTTACTCCATTAACATCTATACAAAGAAAGCGGCCATGTCTCCATCCTTCACGGAAATGGCCAAAAAAGATGTCGCCAGACTTTGAATAGAAACGACCTTCGCCGTTGGCTTTTCCCTTCCAAAAGTTTGCAAACCATCGGTCCCCAGAGTGAAAATAAAACCAACCCTGCGTAATAGGAGGGAAAAATCAGCACGCTACTATTGCTTTAATGGAGTGTCTAGTTTACATTTTTAGGTATACATGATATCAATAATGTGGGAGAAATGCTGAAAAGTGCCTTTCAAGAATTGGTCAGAGACAGAAAACAGCCTTTTGAAGAAAAATGTGCGGAAAGGTGCCCTTATGAATTGGACACTGTTCACCGTTACTACAACTAATGGAAATTCAATTTCAATCAGCTACATTTCCCACCCATGAAGGCCTTATGAATTTTCCACATTTCTGCACGTGACTGGTGGAAATCTAATTCACATTAGTTTTAGTAACAGCGAACAGTGTCCAATTCATGAGGGCACGTTTTTTATTTATTTTCAAAAGGTTGTTTCCGTCCATGACTAATTTGTGAGGGCACTTAGCAATTACACCAATAATATTTTGGCCATATATATTGCAGGAGCGGACGATAAATAAAGCTGATATTATGATTCTTATGAACTATTCAATGAGCATTTCTCTTAAGAGATGACTGATTAAACGCTTTATTCTTGAAGAGAAAAGTCAAACCTTGCCATGCATGATATCATCTCTCCATGATCCCTGGAACACATCCCCATTACTGAAGTAGAAAGTTCCTTGACCCGATCTCTTGCCATAGCGCCACATACCATCGTATATACTACCGTCCCCAAGAACAAGTCTACCCTGTATAAATTTTGAGATTTAGAATTCAACATATAAAAATAAAATAAAAATCCAAAAAATTGCAAATTTCTGGATCAACCAAAACACAGATTCTGTCTGAATTATTCATTTTCCGATGGGCCCCCACAATAAACCAAATTTCAATTATAAAGCTACGACACAATCAAACCTGAATGAACAAAATGTTGAATTTAGAAGAATGGATAAAATTCATTTTTACTTTCTTTGTCTATTAAAAAAAACTAGAAAAGACTCATTAGACTCTCCCATAGAGATCAATCATACTTGAAAATGGATATTTTAATGTGTTGTAGTGCTAGAAAAAGTACCTTTCCTTCAGGAAGACCTCCTTGGCAACGCCCCTTGTAGATTCCACCTCTGTACTGCATCTCCATAATAGGACTCCACTTTTTTGGCGAATCCTGTTCAGCTTCCTGCATATATCTAAATAATCAATATCGAGTTCTAATTTCGAAAGAATAATAAAAACACAAGTCCTTTGTAGAAGACTTATATCCATAGAAAGGTATATGATCCACCAACATTTGCAATAAGAGAATATTATTAAATGAAGATGATCCAAATTGTAGCAAAGGATAAATAATGTCAAAAAAATTCATAACAAGCAAATCAACATGACATCTTCAGCTTCTTGATAACAGTACAATCCAACAAATAACATTACTATCTTGCAATCATTATTTGGAGTAATATTTAAACTGATATGCTATATTCAGATGCACAATGAAGGAATGATTAATGTATTTTCATGAATAGTTAAGTGCATACTCAAACAGAACTCTACTGACTATGACCTTCTTTAACATTATACCCAATAGACATGCAATACAAAGAATCTGGGTTTGTACTTCAGAGTCAAACAGTCCAGTAATAACAATTTTAGTAAGCCCCACAACATCAGATTGATCTAATAGCCAGTTCAAATCAAAAAATAATGTGGCCATCATATACTTCATAATTATCTATGCTAAAGCATGATGAAATCTTACTCCGAATTGGACAGCATTCTACAGCAGAGAGGAGATTTAACAAAAAACATAACAAGTATAGGGAGGACCCACACCTTGTGGAGCTTCGGACACCAAATGATTTTAAGCATAATTGCATTTTAGAATAAAAGATAATATATAATGATTAATACGACATGCAATTTACCAGCATAGATGCTGCACGAACAGAAAGTACGCCTTCCTTCTTGGAGTCATCTGCAGACTTTCCCTTCAATAGTGTAGATGCAGTGTTATACAAGTCCTTCACTGCATCAAAACCTACATCAGTAAATCCGCCCCAAGAGGACATACTTGAACTAACAAGTGGCTGCCCCACATCATCCTCAGCTTTTGGCTCTGTGTTTTGAACGGTATAGAAGACATTGCCATTGTCTCTGACCTCTTCTGAAGGCTTTATTCCAACTGGCAGGTTGAATATGCTTAGGTTATCAGGCATTGATGACCCTCCAGATTCAGCTGCCCTTTCTTTGGCCCACTCCTGTGCCATCTGATATCCTGACCCTAAATTCCAACTAACAAGTGGCTCCCTCTGCAAAGCAGGACTCCCTACATGATTTATTTTAACAATGCTGATCAAATAAATAAATTGATTCACACTATCAATCTGTACAAAGTACAATATCATGTGCTGTCTTTCCAGAAGAAAGAAACAGGGACAAAAATATAAGTTGCCAAGCTGCAGACAAGTGATTCAGAGGGAGAAGGATATTCACTTTATACCTTCAGTAATTTCATCATAGAACTTGTAAAAGTCAGAACCTTCCTCTGATATTCCAACCTCTATTTGATCAGTTCTAGGATTTTGACTCCTAGAACAGAAGAATGATGTATCTTAATTATATATATATTGGTCAAATTAGAGACAAACTATGGTAAAACAAAGAAAAAAGAGAAACAATCAAACCTTGAAGCATTAGTTCTGTCGTTGTTTGTGGACATAGTTGTCTGAGATTCTTCAAAGTGTTTATCATCATAATCACTGGCTGTATCAACCATGGCAATCTCATCTACCTTTTCAGGAGATGCTGGTGATTCTATCACTTTAGAATAAGAACCCTTAGAATTGTTAGGTTCTGGGTACTGTCTCCTCAAAAGGTTAAAAACAAATGGGAGACCTTGGGCCAATCTAGACAATATGCTACTTTTTTGAGATGCTTGTTTAACGATAGATCTGCACATGACATTTACATAGGAATTCTTAGGACGGGTGTAAGAAAATCAATGCACCAATTCATAACTTGAATAGAATAATAAGAATATAGTGGGTTGAAAATATTTAGAACATGATTGCAAGAGTGTCAGATACAGAACTACAATGATAAAAACATAGCATATAGCTTGAAATACCTGTACCGGTAACTATTCAATTGATAATTTGTTACCAGCAGGGTTGCCCAAATAAGATTAGGTACCATGCTTACATGATTACTCTCATGAGTGTCAGATGCAGTTAAGTTTTGGACGAGAGGGGATCACATATTTTCTACTCCCAAGACTCCCGCATCTCAGAGTATTGAGTGAATAGTTAAGACCGAACGAGGCGATACTTTTTCTGCCTATTAGTGATTAACGTGCCGAGCACTAACCTAAAGTGCCCAACATTATTTACATCCAACATCTACTTCCATGCGATAACACATATACATATAGATCTTTATAGATAAATAAGACACTTAACCATGAATAAGATTTTCTTGTGCACCCATGGGTAGTAGTGATTTAGCCTGGGAGAAGAGCTTGAACTTATTTATAATTATTAATCTTACACCAGAACATATTTCAAGCTACCCGATTCTCACAATATCTTAAAAACAATTATATGTAATGCTTCACACTTAATAGTTAACGGGTTACTAGAAACGAAAAGCATAGTATTTGTAAAACGATAATACTTACCCTACAATAACCACCGTGGTCACTAGTAGGTTGGGCTCAAGATTAGGCTCATTAATGATAGACACTATGATTTCTCTCTTGTGGTCTGTAGTTTGACGAAAAGTGTGCAAAAAGGAATCTATATCCTTGTTGTTGATAATACCCGAGCTAGCGAGTACACATATAACCATGCCATTCAAATCCTGTCATGAAGAACAATAGTATCCAAGTATTAGAGCATATGAAGCAAAACTCAATTTCAGAAAAGAAATCGTAAGAAATGAAGATTCCTACAAAATGCTGAAAGCAATAAAATTATGGTGCATAGCCCAAAGGGCCACCCGATCCAAGCATGCAAACGATCAAGAGTGAGAGTCCCACTTCCGCTCGGCAAGCACTGAGGACTAAGTGAGTCGAGCAGAAATTGGGTCAAAGTCCATGAGCATTATAAAACTCCTCACGCCAAGATTGATCAACTTTTCTGTCAGTAGAAAGTCGTTTTGGCATTTCATAAACTCGGCTTCTTGCTTTCAATTCAATGTTTGGACTCTAAGCTATATAGCATATCCACCATCGACCCCATTGATAGTTCATCAATCTTGGCATGAAGAGTTATGGACATTGTGACAATATTATATCATGGAAAAATCCTCTTGCTATGGAATTAAGGAGGACTTATGAGAGTCAGGTAAGGAAAATTGGTTAAATTAGTAGGTTCCTTGAAGTCGCTAATAAAGCAATCCACAAGCATATCTTTATTTCCATATACGTAAGACTAGGCATTTGTAAAAACTCGTAGTACTTATGTATAACCTTACAAGCAGGTCACCTGATAAAAATCAGGCATGCTCCATGAGAATAGACTAATCTCAATTAAACTTTATCAACTAAATAAAATGCCCTACTAATAAACCTGCAAATATGTTAAAGCAAACCATCTGGTTTGTTGTAAACAGCAGTATTGACAGTAACTCGGGATGAGTAATATTGAATCAATCATAAACTGGGTTCCAGTGCTTGAATATTTTGTTGGGTCCTATGAGTCCACTCAATATTTTATCATGTGTTTATTTCTACATTGAAATATAGTTTAGTGGATTCTTCAAAAATTTCAAACAAAATCATCATAAATTGTACGCTCAAATTCACTTTGATCATACCTTTACACCTGAACCAACAAAAGGGCAGTCATATATAGCTTGTGTAATTGAAGTTTTCATGTTGTAACCAACTCCAAATCCAATTTTTGCTACTTTAAAGCTTTCCAGAATCTGTACATAGTTGAACAAGAAAACCGGGTGAGAAAATCATGTACCCAACAAGTTCAAAAAGAGAAACATGCATACCATGATAAAATAAGTGAAGATATTCTAAAATCATCAAATGCAGCCATTATTGTATTATTGATACTAAAATAACAAGTAAAAAGCAACGTGAAAGAGTAGCACCATGAAGGCAAACCTTAGTAATTTCGGAAACTTTGAGCTCTTTGACATTATTCTGTGGCATGTCAATAAGTTTTTGGTGCATATCCTGGAAGTGCACAATTAAGAACGATAAGAACAGACACTGAGAGAATCTGCAAGCTTCAACAAAGGTAAACTTACAGATACGAGAACAGAGATCAGGTTTATGGCCAACAGGACCGCATTATTTGCAGTCTTCAATGCTTCATCCAAGGTAACCGTATCCTTTTTCAGAAGCAAGTCTGTATCAATATCTGTAGATGACAAGGAAAAAATGTAATGTTCATCTTTTAGTGTAGCGGTTCAAACTACATAAAATTTGTGTATCTACAATATTTTTACAGAAAAATATCATTTATTACTCACCAATACAAAAATGTGTATGCTCCTGAAGTTTTACGACCAGATCTTTGACCTGAAAGTTAATACAGCTAAATGTTAAGATTATTGTTCAATACTATATCTGTATTCCAAAACATTTCAAATGAATTATGAACTAGAGAGGTATTTATTACAAATATTAACAACTTGAGGAATATCATCCAACCACAGCGAATAAATCTTATATTAAAAGGTATAGGAAGAGGGCATATGAACCTAAAAGAAATCCTATTATTTAATTAATATTAGTGTATCAACAACTGTCAAGTTTTATACAACATTCACCTGTATCACGCACATCTGAAGATGAAGCTTTCAAACAACATTCAACTTGAACTAAATCTCTACGTGAAATCATGCAAAAATGTGTACAGGTAGAAAAACATAAAGAAGCTTTTCAGGAAGGAATTTTTATCATGTATTATTATTTCATAGTTCTTCGTGGTGGCTTGCAAACATTCCCTACCTCATCTTGACGCCTCTGTCCTTCAAAGCTGAAAGGTTTCAGAACTATAGCAACTGAAAACCCATCTCTAGATCTTAATGTTCTAAGAATATCAATAGCTGCAATGTGATCTAATCCATATCCCGCACCAGCCACCTGGGGAAGACAATGATTAGACAACAACCAAATCATTGCCATCAATTTTGGTGTTGTGTATGACAAACGAATAAAGGCAGAAAACAAATCATCGCTGTACTATGTAGAGAAAAAAACTACAACAACATTGGCTAAATTGAAAATTGAATATATACTGATAAGTCTTTGTAAATAACATTGTTCTATGCCCCCACTCCCCTCATAGCATGGACTGTGTTTATCGATGGTTATTGAAAATGGTGATTGTGGTCATCTATTCAGAGTTTGATTTGAAGACAGTATAAAATCAAAGGATAAACCTCAAATACATGGACTGAATGAATATTTTATTGAATACAGTGGAGAATTGAACTATCTTCCCGGTGGCACTGAGCATGGTGCCAAACACCTTTCTCAGGCTGGTTGAAGTCTCGGTTGCCATAGTAAGAACCATTTTTTGTGATGTAAGAAAGATGTGTATAACTAATTATAGCTGGTTGGGTCAGTAGTACCAGAGTAGTCAAAGATAGTACTTGTGAAAACCTAGTCATACCATGCCAATGTGATACCAATGTTCAGAATGATGGAAGCTAATATGCAACCCATGGTCTGAAGTAACACACACATCTTCATGTAAGGAAAGTATTCATCAAGGCATGTATAAGTTTACACATAGATTTGAAGTGTTATACTATGATAATAATACAAAGTGAAAATCCTCCTTAGCAACAGCTTAACACAGTTAATTAATTAATAACATGTTGAAAACAGATTTTGTATACTTCAGTTCAACATGAAGGATTTCTGACTTAAGATATTCTACCATTTTTTCTTAATCAATCTGACAACTACAAAACTACTAAAGCATGATAATTATATCCAACTACTCTAGCTTATATATACCCGGTTGTCTATTATTCTATTTACACCAGTCCCATAACATGTCCAAAGATGATTTATGTTGATTAGAAATTAAGTATAAGAACAAGAGGTAAGGAATGTACAAACAAGGATAATAGCCTTAGAACAAGACAGCTGTAGTGGAGCTTCCACAATCTTTGGAGCAAAATCTGCAAAACGGAAACAAGTTAACAATAGAAGAATCAGATTCAAACTCAAATATATTAATAGAGTTGAAATAGTTGAAGTATTGCCACAAATACGAATGGAAAAACAAAAGATAGAACACACCTTTGCCAAGGAACCTCTGTTGTAATTGCACCTTCCCTGAATCTTTTGTCACAATATTCCTGTGACCATGGAGATACAAAAACAGCTAAAGACATAATGGCTAAGATCAAATACATGAACTGAAAAAGTTTAACTTCCAGAACAAACATTTCGAAGTAGCAGCACAATTCAGAAAAAAAAAAAACGAGCTAATTTGATCAGTCTTATTTGAAGAAAATCCTGTAGAGCTGAAATACATTACTATCTTTGCATTCATAGGCATGGGATAAGGTGATCTCAATGTACACTTTCTCAGGTTTGTAAGTAGAAAAAGTAGTATGTGTGCCAATGGGTCATCGATACCAACGAGAATACGAGCTGAAGATTTTGGCTGGGCACAAGTAGCTTTAATGCGGAAATGTGTTTCATTCATACTAAAACAAATTTATCTTTTTGTGAGCTCCAAAACCACCTATGTACTTAAAGTGCAGTACTAATTAGAAAAATCATGCAGTTGGGAGCTAGTACATTGTTTTCTTCAAACCAACTCATGCTATTGGCAGCTGTTCAACCAATTTTCGTCCTTTCTGTTGCCTTCAACTAAAATTCTCAATATGAACATTCTTCCTCTTCTACTCAATGTGAGCTCTATATCGTCACATATGAACACTAATCTATATAGCTAAATAGAAAATCCAAGGAGAAAACACAATTACACAATGCAGCCTTACATTGCGCTGGGACAAGATTCTCAATCAGCCACACAACAATTCAGTAAGAAATTTGACAAGCATTTGCAATTCAGAAATGAAGAAAAAGTTCGAGGAAAGCTTCATCAGTACCAGAACCGCAGCGATGAAGACTGGAACGGCGAGTCCAAGCAGAAATCGAGAACAGCGTCAATCCTACTCCCAATGCCAATCACATCTACGAACTCCAAATCTCCCCCAAAATCACCAGAATCCTCTCTGCTTCCTCCTCCTCCACAGCCATTCACCGCCACACTCATCGTGATTCGACGAATTTGCTTCAAATTCCATTTCAATCTGTTACAGCCAAACCTCACAGGACGGCGAAAATGGCCGTAGATGACGAACTCGGAAGAGAAGGAGCAATAGCGCGCGCGAGACGCTGAGGAGAAGCTCCTGCAAACGGGAAGCTCCATGGATACGGACATTAGAGTCGCAGAAGCTTTGTTGTGTCAGCTTAAAGCGACAAAATTGAAATCACGAGAAGAAGGAAATTGAATCTGTTGTGTGAACTCAGTGAACTGAACTGAGATACTCAAGTTCATCGGTTCGTTTGACATTTGCGTTATCCTAACATTTTGGGCCGGGCCGAGATGCTGTGAATAGATAGTTAGTGGCCCAAGCCCATACCATCTTTTTTGAGAGTGTATCAATATGTCGTCTTAATTAAGAGTAGAGAGGGAAGAGTTTTCGGTTTAATGAAGTCTATGTATAGTTTTACGATTGATTTGACAGTATTTGTACCCCACAAAAAATCGACTCTCTATAAAGAATTAGTACAGAGCAAACGCCGGTATCCTTATTTTTTCACTCAACACCTTAATGTTAGCGTGACCCCAGCCGACATATTTGCTCTTACCTCTTTTTCTTTGTTGCTATATTGAGAGTTCTATTTCGATCATCACCTCCACGATAAAATAGAACTTTAAATATATTTCTTGCTCTAAATTTCATAGCATAATACAACTTTTATAGCATTTTTTTATTGGTAAAAAAGCAAACAATACATTAACGAAAAATGAGAACAATATTTATAGCACATATAGTAATAGCGATCAATTATAATAGGCAAATACAAATACATACTTATTTCGATCTTTCATTTGTAACAACTTCCTGTGATCGATCTTTTGTGTCAAAACCTCACCCAAAATGACTTTTTCGTGGCAAAAAGTTCCCTTCTCCGTCAATTTGGATGGAAAATGATTGAATTTTATTAAAAATCGCCAAAATACCCCTCTCAACCCTGAACCCAAACCCTAAAGATGGTCAACGGCGGGGGGCGGGCGTGGGGGGGGCCCGCCGGGGGCCAAGGGGGCGG